>PVHX01000845.1:0-110105 GCA_004024805.1 Geosciurus inauris | reverse complement strand
AAGCAAGACAAATTCTGTTGCAGATTCAAAAAACACTTTTGAAAGTGTTCCCCCCTCAGGTTTATTGTTATGGTTTTGCTGTAAAAATTATTTCAAACTTTGCTGAAATGTTGCTGAAAAGCATGGTGCTGGTAAACAGTTCAACACTCCCTGGCTGCTCACTCTTGCCTACTTTTACTCTCCTTCTGAAGCAGGTTAGCATTGAAGGTGGTATGGAGAAGCCTGCATGCATGTTCAATTCTTTGTTTCTTCTCCTTCCCTTTTTGCCTGTCTCCCCTACCCACCTTCACTTGCTCAACCTCTTTTGTTCAGTACGTGTAACCTGAAGCTAATTTTGTACTACTGGATATCTGACTGGAGCCACAGATACAGAATCTGTATTATTCTTACTGAAACACAGCATGGAATTAACATTAAACTTAAATAAAACAAACCTAAATTTAAAAGGGAGGGGAGCTGGGGATGTGGCTCAATATTTAAGCACCCCTGGGTCCTATACCTGGCACCAAAAAAAAAAAAGTAGAGCTCAGTGTGAAGTACATTGTTATACAACCGATCTCCAGAATTTTTTCATATCCTCAAACTGAAACTGTACCTGTTAAAGGACAACTCTCTATTTCCCCTTCCCTATATCCCCTGGCAATCTCCACTCTACTTTCTGTTTCTATGAGTTTGAAACAGAAACACCTGGGATCATACAGTATTTTTGTGTGTGTGAGCTGGGTTGTTACACTTAACATTCTGTCTTCAGTTTATCCATGTTGTAACATATGACAAGACTCCTTCCTTTTTAAGGCTGTGTAATATTCCATCACGTGTACATACTATATTTTGTTTATCTATGCATCAGCCAAGACAGTTAAGTTGCTTCCATATTTAGCTATTGTCAGCAGTGTTTAATGAACAGTGGTGTGAAAATAGCTCTTCATGATCCTGATTTCAATTCATTTGTATACATACCCAGAAATGGGATTACTAGTTCATATGTTAGTTCTATTTTTAACATACATATGTATATTTTTAAAAAAAAATTTTTTTTTGCAGTATTACTGGGGATTGAACCAAGGGGAGCTCTACCACTAAGCAACATCCCCATCCCTTTTTATTTCATTCTGAGACGGGATTACAGGCATGCACTATGGTGCTCAGCCTAGTTTCATATTTTGAAGGGTCACCATACTGTTTTCCATAGTAGCTGAACGTTTTTACAATCCCACCATTGGTCCACGAGGATTCCAATTTCTCTACAACCTCCCTAATGCTTGTTATTTGTATGTTTTTCCTTTTATTTTAAAATTTTATTTAATATAGTGAGCACAACACTACTTTTAAACTGCTGTCATAGTAATAAAAAAATAACCCCAAAAATTTAATAAAATGCTGAATTGCTGGCCAAAGAGTCCCAAGTCTAGGAGAAAATTCAGTGCATGTATGTGCACATATGTGCATGTGTTTCTGTGTACGTTTGTGCGCACACGGTTTTTTTTTTTTTTTCACTTGAATTATAAGATTGATGGGACAGATGAAAACATCCAAACATTATGGATCTTTTAAGTTGGTAAATCCAAATATTATGGATCTTTTAAATTGGTAAAAGACAAATCAGAACAAGCAGATAAAGGTAAACAGAAAATAAAAGAACTTGCTGAAATATTTGTGTCAAAAAACAAAAAGTGATCCTTCCCTCTTAAACAAGTAATTCAGTCCCAAATACAGAACCTTAATAAGAGAGATGTTGAGGGGAAAGTCTTAAAATTTCTATCATGAATTCTCTGAGTACTACAAATTATAGAAAAAATTAACCTATTTGAAAAACACCAATTGTACTTAAATTAACCATTTGAAAGGAAAATATCAACTTTGGATTTCTATTCCAGCATGTAATTTATTTGGAAATCACTAGACTTAACAGGTAAAAAGCTGACCAAACTGAATAACTGATGTTGCACAGTGAACAACTGTCTCTAACACTGGAGACAAACAGGCAACCTACAGACCAAAGATCACAACTTACCAAAGTAGAAACTTGAACTGCAATTCTTCCAGCAAGGGGAAAGTAAAAGGAATCACTTTGAAATATCCCGAAGCATTCTGTTCTTCTTAATAAGACCTGCCTTCAGAGGAACTACTTAACCAGAAGTTAATCCACTGGGGTTCTTATTGAAGCCTAACTACCTGGGAGAAGGAAAATACCTAATTCCATTCAGCTCCATCCTTCTAGAAGAGGAAGAGAAATAGCCACCTCCAGCTCACTACAGACAAAAGAGCAAAGAACTACTCAACTCTAGCATTCTATGTAAGGAAACAGGGAAAAAACTAAGAAGTACTGGTTAAGTTCACAGTCCAGGAACACATAACTCACAAAGACAAAAACATATTCACAGTACTATAGAACACTTCCCCTTTTTGCACACCTTAACCACATTGTGTGTGCCTTTTACCCAGTACAATGTGTCTGGCTATCAAAAAAAAAATTATAAGGCATACTAAAAGGCAAGAAATACTCTGAGTTAAATAATCTCTTTTCTTCCTTTTTTTTGAGACAGAGTCTCAACTAATTTACCCAGGCTAGTCTCAAAATCGCAATCCTCCTTCCTTAGCCTCCTGAGCACCTAGGATTACAGACATGCACCATTGCACCCAGCCTCTTTTCTTTATAAAGTACTCAGCCCAGGCACTTTATTATAGTAATAGAAAACAGATTAATACATCACCCAATAACAGTAAAACACACATGGTTCTCAAACTTGCATGAAGCATACACTAAGATAGACCACATCCTGGGCCATAAAAACTACCCTGATAAATGTTTTAAAAATATTTTTTAGTTGTAGCTGGACATAATACCTTTATTTATTTTTATGTGATGCTGAGGATCGAACCCAATGCCTCACATGTGCTAGGCAAGCGCTCTACCACCGGGCCACAACCCCAGCCCTACCCTGATAAATTTAAAAGAACAGAAACCATACAATGTCTACTTTCAGACTACAATGCAAGTAAACTAAAAATCAATACGGGAAAATCCCAAACTATATGGACAGTAAACAACAAACTTTTAAAAAACAAAAAGGTCAAAGAAATTCCAAGAGAAATTTTAAAATATTTTGAGCTAAATGAACATAAAAATACAACTATTCAAATTTGTGGGGAGTACAGTGTTCAGAGGAAAATTTATAGTACTGAATTGCATATATTGGGAGAAAAAAAGATCTAAAATCAACTGAAGCTTCCACCTTAGGAAACTAGAAAAAGAGGAAATTAAATCCAAAGTAAACAGCAGAAAGCACATGATACACATCAGAAATTAATGCTACTGAAAATAGGAATAGAGAAAATGAACAAAACCAAAGCTGATTCTCTGAAAAGATCAATAAAATTGATAAGCCTTTAGCTAGGATAACTAAGGGGGGAAATGATGGCACAAACTACCAATATCGAAATTAAAGGAGACAACACTAAAGATTCCCTCCAAATGTACATTACTACAGGGATGATAAAGGAATACAGGCTGAGCATCTGGCAGATGAAGAGGTCATAGTGTAAACATGTTAAAAATATTGTGGAAAACTACCTTCAGGCTATGCAAGTAAGGTTTATTTCATGAAACTAATGATTTTGTGTTTAGGCTTGAGTCTCATCTCCAAGATCACTTATTATGTATAAGCAAATATTCCAATAACCAAAATACTTCTGGTCCTAAATATTTTGGATAAAAGATACTGAACTTAGAATTCTACATCCAGAAATTTAATAACTTAGACCAATTTGATGACTTGGAGTACTTCTATGAAAGACACAATCTGGGAAAACTCATACAAGACATAGAAAATCTAAACATCTATTAAAGAAATTGGAATAAGTAATAATCTTCCAAAACAGAAATCAGTATGCCCAAAAGGCTCACTGGTGAATTCTACCAAACATTTAAGGAAGAAATCATACCAATTCTCTGTAAGCTCTTTTCAGGAGATAGAAACAGAGGGAATGCTTCCTAATTTACTCCATAAGGCCAGCATTACACTAATACCAAAACCAGACCAAGATGTTATAAAAAAAGAAAAAGAGACCAATGGTTCTCATGAATACACATTAAAAAATCCTCAACAAAATAGCAAATCAAATCCAACAATCTATAAAAAGAACTTTATACAAGTAGAATGTATTCCCAGTCAAGGGTAGCTCAACATTAAAAAATCAGTCCATGTGCTGGGCATGGTGACACACACCTGTAATCCCAACAACTTGGAAAGCTGAGGCCAGAGGATCTCAAGTTAGAGGCCAGCCTCAGCTATTTAGCAAGGCCCTAAGCAACTTAGCAAAACCCTGTCTCAAAAAATACAACTAAGCAACTCAGTGAGACCCTGTCTCTAAATAAAACACAAAATAGGGCTGGGGATGTGGTTCAGTGGTTGAGTACCCCTGGGTTCAATCCTCCATACCAAAAAATTACAAAGGGCTGGGGATATAGCTCAGTGGTAAAGCACCTCTGGGTTCAATTCCTAGTGCCAAAAAACAACAACCAAAACAGTCAATGAAATCAATCATATCAACCAACTAAAGAAACAAAGCAACACAATCATATCCATGGATGCAGAAAAAGCATTTGACAAGCCAGGCTCGGTGGGGCATGTCTGTAGTCTCAGCTATAGAGAGGTTGAAGCAAGAGGATCACTTGAACCCAGGAGTTCAAGACCAGCCTGGGGAATGCAGTAAGACCCTGCCAAAGAGAAAGAGAAGGAAAAAAGAAAAAACACTTAACAAAAATCTAACACCCATTCATGGTTAACTCTCAGAAAACACTGGGTGTGGTGGCACACGACTGTAATCCCAACAACTAGGGAAGCTAAGGCAGGAGGATTACAAATTCTAGGCCAGCCAGAGCAATTTAGGGAGACCCTGCCTCAAAACAAAAAAAAAAAAAAAAATCAAAAGGGCTGGGGAATGTAGCTCAATGGTAGAATGCCCCTAGATTCAATCCCCATTACAAAACAAAAACCTCTCAGAAAACCAGCAGTAGAGGGCAACTTCCTCAAATGGACAAAGAATAACTACAAAAACCTGTATTAAACATACTTTAACATATGTTATAAAAAAAACAAAGAAAAAGAAAAAGAGACCAATGATTCTCATGAACACACATTAAAAAATCTCACTTTATGGTGAGAAATTTAAAAAGATTTACAATGAGATCAGGAACAAGGCAAAGATGTCACCTCTCACCACTCCTTTTCAACATAATACTGCAAGTTCTAGTTAATGCAAAAAAATAAGAAAAGGAAACAAAAATTAAACAGATTATAAAGGTACAATTCACGAAATATTTAATGTTAAATTTCATCAAAATTATAAAACTTCTGTCCTGTAAAAGACACTGTCAAGAGAATAAGAAGACAAGCCACAGACTAGGAAAAACTATCTGCAATAAGACACCACAGATAAAGAACTATTATCCAAAATATTAAGAGAATTCTTAAAACTCAGTAAGAAAACAAACATCACAATTAAAAACTGGGGTTGGGATTACAGGTGTGTGTCACCATGCCCAGTACATGGACTGATTTTTGAATGTTGAGCTATCCTTAAATAATTAAAAACTGATGGTACATGCCTATAATCCCAGCAATTTGGGAGGCTGAGACAGGAGGACTGCAAGCTCAAAGCCAGCCTCAGCAACTTAGCAAAGACCTGTGCAAGTTAATGAGACCCCATCTCAAAATAAAATAAAAAGGGCTGGGAATATAGCTTAGTAGTGGTTAAGTGCCCCTCAGATCAATCCCCAATACCAAAAAAAAAGGAACCAGAATCTTAATAGACATCTCACAAAAGAAGACATACAGATGGCAAATAAACACATGAAAAGAAGCTCCATATATCATAGTCACTAGGGAAATGTCAATCAAAACCAGATACCACTGCACACACATCAGAACAACCAAAATCCAGAACACTGACAACCCCAAAAGCTGCCAAGGATAGGAGCAAAAGATTCTCCTGTATCAGCCTCCCAAAGTGCTGGGATTATAGGTGTGCGCCACCATACCTGGTCCTTTTTATATTTTATTTAGAGACAAGGTCTTGCTGAGTTGCTAAGTGCCTTGTTAACCTGCCGAGGTTGGCTTTGAACTTGTGATCCCCCTGCCTTAGCCTCCCCAGTTTCTGGGATTACAGGTGTGCTCCACCATGCCCGGCTTCATTTGTTTCTTTTGACTTTAAATAGTTTTATAGTTTTTCTTATATTACATGTTTTGGGGAGCTATTGTGAGGAAGGTCATTTTTCCATTACATTTTATGACCAGTTTTTGTTAATACACAGTCAACTTACCACTTGTACATTAAACCATTCAACATATTCCATTCTATAATCCCAGCACTTTGGGAGGCTGATACAGGAGAATCACGAGTTCAAATCCAGCCTTAGCAACGGCGAGGCACTAAGCAATTCAGTGAGACCCTGTCTCTAAATAAAATACAAAAATAGGGCTGGGGATGTGCGTATGTGTGTGTGTATAAAGGTCTGGGGATGTGGCCCAGTGGTTAAGCACCCCTGGGTTTAATTCTCTAGTACAAAGGGGGAAAAAAGACTAATGAAAGGAAACATACATTTTATTAATTAGAAAACTACATTCCATAAAAAGGGCAGTTCTATCTAAATCAATACAGAAATGTTGACATTTTTTATGGAATCAAACAAAAGAACACTCAAAAGACATTTTTTTAAAAAGTGGAATAGCCTCAATTTTTGAAAAGGTAACAAAGATTTTTACCTTACCAAACAATAAAATCTACTGAAGGATTATTAATATTGTGATTCCACCATCAAGAGACCAAAAGTAAATCTAAATATATTGAAGAATACAAAAAAGTAACATTTCAGATCAATACAATGTATTGAGAGAATCTGCTAACTGCTTGGGAAAAAATGGATCCTTACCTCATGCAACAAAATTAATTCCAGATAGTCTGAATGTAAAATTATAAGATTATATAAGACCTTGAAAACACTACTGCAATGGGAAAGGAATTCCTAAGTTTGAGATCAAAAACAGAAACAAAAAGGAAAAAAGGCTGATGTAAATTGTTATTCAAGTTAACAATGCATATAATTTTCTTCTAATGTAGCCATCTTAATAAGCGGTGACATGTCAATTATATCCTGCTTTAGAGTTGTGGCTAGGGTAGTTACTGTCAGAATATTTTATTCTACTCATCTGACTTCATTTTAAAAAGAATAATTTTCCACTCTAATTTGACAACTGAGTTTTTACAATGATTAGGAAATTAGTGAGTAATAAAAGCACATTTTCCCCCCTCACAATTCTATGACTGCTATCTTTAGTTGGAATGAAAAAACTGATCTAAAATCCAGATAACTTCTGACAAGCTGATATTCAAATCTTAAAATGCATACTATTTTTTAATTGATTAAATCTAATACTCTAGGTTAAAGAATGAGAAGCACCATGCAAGTTTCTTTTTATTTTTCCTGTTTCTCTCTTTAGCTTGGACCATTAAATCTGAATGTTACTTGAACCTAGACAGGTTCGATCACATGTTATAAATCAATGTTTTTCCTCTAGGGGAAAAAATAAACAAACAAAACACAACAAAAAACCACTTCATTTAAATGTGATATTTCATCTCAAACTCCTAGTATCTTCTCCCTCTCCATCAAAGTCATTTAAGCATTTGTATCTGCAACTAGAGGGAAGAATTATTCCAAATGTAGTTTAGATTCTTTAACAGTTATTTTTACTTTCCAAATCCTCTTTTTTGTCATTTCATAAATTAGCTCAAATTGCAGGGTGTATCAAATAAGACCTGTATATAGTTATGATACTATATACAGGCTTAAAGGCTTCAGAGTAAGGGCTGAAGCCAGCAAGAGACCATCCTCAGCCCTAATTTAAATTGTCCCTCACCACCACCTGGACCATACAGAAAGATATGGAAGGCAGCAGCATCATGCCACAGTAGCTAAGAGTTTGGTGCAGAGGTGCCAGTTGTGTCAAACGCTACTGAGAGGCTGAAAGACCTAAGGACAGAAAATCTGGCACCATGGAGATCATCAACAACACAGACGAGGGTGGTGGACAGGTAGCATAATAGGATGGGAGCTGGGCATGCTGGCACACACTTATAATCCCAGTAGCTCTGGAGGCTGAGAGAGAAGGATCACAAGTTCAAAGCCAGCCACAGCAACTTAGTGAGACCCTGTCTCAAGATAAAAAATAAAAATGGGATGGCTGGGCCTGGGATTGTGGCTCAGTGGTAGAGTGCTTGCCTGGCAAGTGTGAGGCACTAGGTTCAATTTAAGAATCCACATAAAAATAAGTTAATTAAATGGAGGTGTTGTGTCCATTTACAACAATTTAAAAACAAAATGGGCCAGGTACGGTGGCACACGCCTGTAATCCCAGCACTTTAGGAGGCTGAGACAGGAGAATCACGAGTTCAAAGCCAGCCTCAGAAAGGCGAGGTGCTAAGCAACTCAGTGAGACCCTGTCTCTATATAAAACACAAAATAGGGCTGGGGATTTGGCTCAGTGGTCAAGTGCCCCTGAGTTCAATCCTCAGTACAAAAAATAAAAATAAAGAAATAAAAACAAAATGGGCTGGGATGTAGCTCAGTGATAAAGTGGCCTGGGTTCAATCCCCAGTACCAAAAAAAAAAAAAAAAAATGGGGGAATGCTACACAGTTAAAAGAAGGCAAAAGAGAGAAAGCATTGTAGGTGGATCATTTCCTTAAACATCTGGGTACCAAGTAAGGAGATAAAGGGTGCCTGCTTGTTAAGAAATGGTTTGTTTTCCTTACAATTCTCTACTAGATACGAGGCTCAATTAGAGACTGCTGATAGGAATAAACCAATGAATAGACCAAACAAGGGAGAGAAACAGTCAAAATTCTCATAGAGTTCATGAACAAACTAGATGATACTAGTTTTTTCTTTTTTTGAAGCCGCTGGGATTATAGTCATGTGCCACCCACCAAGCAGTGATACTTATTTCTAAGTTTTTATCAGCCTCATTTAAAATTATTTAGCATTTTTGTGTAAACTGCCCTGACCCATATATTTATTCCAAGACGCAAAGTGGAGCTAAAATACCTACCAACAGCAGCTGCCACTAAACACCTTCTTTAAAAGTTATACACCATATTTTGATACTAGTTTGAGATGTGCAGCAAATTCACTTTTAAGTTTACAATTGCTTTTTTTGGGGGGGGATTACTGGGGATTGGATTCAGGGGCACTCAACCACTGAGCCACACCCTCAACCTTATTTTGTATTTTACTTATTTATTCATTTAAAATATTTTTTTAGTTGTAGATGGACACAATGTCTTTATTTTATTGCTTTGTATGTGGTGCTGAGGATCAAACCCAGGGCCTCACGCATGCGAGGCAAGCGCTCTACCACTGAGCTACAATCCCAGCCCTTGTATTTTATTTAGAGACAGGTCTGTCTCACTAAGTTGCTTAGCGCCTCGCTTTTGCTAAGGCTGGCTTTGAACTCGAGATCCTACTGTCTCAGCCTCCCAAGCTGCTGATATTACAGGCATGCGCCACTACTCCTGGCTACAATTGCTTTTGAGGAAAGAAGTTTTCTTATACCCAGAGAGGTTATGATAATTAACATTTATAGAGTACCTACAGTGTGACAGGCACATTGCTAATAAGCATTTTCACACTTTAGTATATCATGAAAGCCCAAATTACACTTTGAGAAATGTAATGATCTCATTTTACAGATGAGTTATAATAGTTCACAAAGTTCAGTTTTTATTTCTCAGCATTCAGAATCCAGCAGAAATGGTTATTTAAGCTCGCCTTTTGATAGGTATCATCAATAAAGAATAATTACAACCATCGTAAATCACAACAGCAAAAATGCAAAGTAAAGGTTTGGGGGGGATTGTTGTTATTTTGTGTGTGTGTGGTCTCGGTTTCTTTGAGTATGTGTGTGTGTTTTGTTTTTTGTTTTTGTGGTACCAGAAACTGAACCAGGGGCATTCTATCACTGAGCTATATCTCCAACCCTCCTCCCCCTTTTAAAATGTTTTTATTTTAAGGCAGTCTTGCTAACTTACCCAGGCTGGCTGGAACTTGCAATCTTCCTGCCTCAACCTCCAGAGACAATGGGATTTATAGCATGTGCCACCATACCTGGCAAAGTAAAGGTTTTAAAACCTTAACTTCAGCAGGGGATTGTGGTACACTCCTATAATGCTAGTGACTCAAAGGCTGAGGCAGGAGGATTGCAGATTTAAGGCTAGCCTGGGCAATTTAGTGAGACCCTCAGCAACTGAGCAAGGACCTGTCTCAAAATAAAAAGGACTAAGGATGTAGCTCAGTGGTTAAGCACCCCTGGTTCAAGATCCTCCATCAAAACAAAACAAAAAAACTCAACTTCACCTCCTTAAATTCTTTTTTTTTTTTTTTTTAGTTGTAGATGGACACAATGTCTTTATTTTATTGGTTTGTATGTGGCGCTGAGGATCGAACCCAGGGCCTCACGCATGTGAGGCAAGCACTCTACAGCTGAGCTACAATCCCAGCCCTCCTTAAGTTCTTATTTCACTGATATTCTCTGACTGTTATATCATTAAAGTAGTCAGGTATTTTTTAAACAAATAATACCAAAGTCAGATCTTCTTACTGGTTAGTATGTTTCTCTCTAGGGCCTCTTAAAAACTCACAAAAACCAAAGCTTTTTTATTAATATAATTAAAGACTAAAGAGAAGTACTGCCTGCTGCCACAAAACACATGTGCTAGGCAAGGCAGTGTGCCAGGCCCCTAACATAACAACCCAAGTAAGATTCCCCACTCACATGGAGTTTACAGTTCCTAAGAATGGAAGCAGATCTATTTAAAAAAAAAAAAGTGCATGTAAGTTCTAATTAAATATACTTATGATAAATGCCGCAAAGCAGATTTAAAACAGGGTGCTAGATAGCTTTGACAAATATGTGTAAGTTTAAGCAAAGACATTAATGCGTAAAATCTCAATGTAACCGGAAAGGTAGACAACTGGAGCTGGGGGTGCAGCTGAACAGTAAAGCACATGCCCCAGCACCAATGTATACACACATAAAGTGCTCTGTTACAATTAAGTGGTTTCCCTAAAATATTACAGAATCTGAAGTTTACATTAATATCTTATAAATACATAATTTTATTCATATATTATATGTCCTAAAGTATGGCTCTATGTGTAAGTCTTCAATTTTCATGTTTTTCTTTTTTGACAGGACTAGAAATTGAACCCAGGCCCCTGAGTGTGCTAGGTAAGTTCTCTACCACTGAACTGCAGCCCTGGCACTTTTCATTTTATTTTAGATAGTATCTCAAAAGTTGTCCCCGCTGCCCTCAAATGTGCGATCGTCCTGCATCAGACTCCTTAGTAGCTGAGATTATAGGCATGCACAACCATACCCAGCTCAATTTTGATGTTTCTGAAGCCATTCATTTTTCTGTTAATACACACAAATTATAAACCTCAGTGTTTTAAAAAGTAAAACCCTTGTCATGATTTAAGTCCAAGAACATTTAAGAAACTAAAGCACATAATATACGTATAGAATTTTTTTGAAAAATCAATAACACTTATCAAATGTGGACAGAGTAAATGATTAAAATGCTCCTTTTACAGATAACATGCAAAAAAACCTTAATATTAGTTTTTTTAAGCAGAGAGATTGTGATAAATAGTCCAATTACTTGGTTCGTGCAAAGATATAAAAATGTCAGGTTAGGAAGTTACAAAAGCAAACCCTATAGTAGAACATAACTAGTAAAAAACTGACACCAAAAAGGAATAATCTTCAAGTTCTAAAAATGATTTATAAGAATGATAAAAGTATTCATGATCTTTAATGAAAAACAAGATGTCAAAAATATATCTCAAATTTCATTAGCAATTAATGATTTTTAAATCTAAGTAACAGCAAATGTACAAAGTTTTGAACACAACTGAAGATTCAAAAATTTTAAGATCTTTCCTGAGATTACCTCAATTTTCCCACTTATCAAGTTTACCTACATCAAATTTTAAACATAAATTATATTCTTTTTTGTGTTTTTTTAAAAAATATTTTTTAATATCTTTATTTTGCTTTATTCGTTTTTATGTGGTGCTGAGAATCAAACCCAGTGCTTCACACTTGCAAGGCAAGTGTTCTACCACTGAGCCACAACCCCGGCCCAAACTATATTCTCTTAGTAATTTAAACAATATATCCATCCTATAGGCACAAACCTATCCTTACTATTCACTTTCAAACACCTTCCTGCACCATTCAGCACACAGATTTGACATGATAGGGAACCACACATCAATCTTTTTGGAACAAAGTTTACATTTAGGCACATGAGGTTTAGGAGAAAAGCCCATGGTGTTGCTTGACAAAGTTATGCAACTTGAACGAAAAACTCAGATTTTTACAGATTATTTCTCTCGCCCTTTCAAAAACCATCTTTAAAAAAAAAAAGTAACCAAAATGAGTCAACTAATCACCTCAGATTCATTAAACATCTAATGTTTTAAGGTACTAATATATCTGAAGGAAGCCAAAGAGAAAAATGTGTGACTGAACTCTGGCACAGTGTAGCTGGCTCTGAATTTCCTCAGATGTATGCCAATACCTACCCTACCAGGTTATTTTAAAAAGTCATAATGACACAGTAGCCAGGCACAGTGGTGCATGCCTACAATCCCAGCAGCTCAGGAGGCTGAGGCAGGAGGATCACAAGTTCAAAGTCAGGCTCAGCAATTTAGCGAAGCCCTAAGCAACTTAGCAAGACCCTATTTCTAAGTAAAATATAAAAAAGGGTTGGGGATGTGATTCAGAGGTTTAGCATCCCGGGGTTCAATCTCTGGTACCAAATAATAATAATGATAATAATAATGACACAATAGTTGGCATATAGTGGGTATACAAACAGTAGCTAAAATCTTTATTTAAAGTCAATTATTATTTAGAGACATGGAACAAATAACCAAGAAGAAAAATGACAGTACACACTGGCATTATAAACTCTACAAAGCACAGAAAACAAAGAAATTACCAATAGCCCAGATTTGAAAATAACGTTTCATGGAGGAGATAAAGCTGGGACTCACAGATATGCAGGGAGAGAGAAGGGATAAAGCATACAAGTGAAGCAAAGACAAGGCTAGAGAATTGAAATCACAACACAGAAAACCAAGTATGACAGCAAACCATTGGGTAAAAATATGTAAAATTATAACTAAATCATGAGCTAGAGAGATTAAAACCTTTGTAAACAGAACAAAATAGAGCATCAAGTCCAAAAACCTACCAACTAGTTTTTATTAGCTATATCTTTTCTCTTTTGGAAGTGTACTGGTATAGTATTCCATTAAGAAAACACAGCACCTACTCTCAAAATATTAAAAAGACTGAAACCGGGCACAGTGACGCACACCTGTAATCCCAGCACTTAGGGAGGCTGAGACAGGAGAACTGCAAGTTCAAAGCCAGCCTCAGCAACGGCATGGCACTAAGCAACTCAGTGAGACCCTGTCTCTAAATAAAACACAAAATAGGGCTGGGGATGTGGCTCAGTGGTCGAGTATCCCTGAGTTCAATCCCTAGTACCAAAAAAAAAAAAAAAAAAAAAATCAAAAAAGATTGATACAAAAAGGGACTAGTTGCATATAAAGATGGTTAAGAATAACATTCAAATTTTTTTTTTTAATATTTATTTTTTAGTTGTAGGTGACAGAATATCTTTATTTTATTTTTATGTGGTGCTGAGGATCGAACCCAGTGCCTTATGCGTGCTAGGCGAGCGCGCTACCACTGCGCCATAATCCCAGCCCAACATTCAAATTTTAATAACTAAAATTGTTTAAATGATTCCTTAAAGATTAAAAAGTTTATGTTCTAATTGAAACTGAACTGAGAAAAATTATGCTATCTACAGTCAAATTAACATTCAGAATACAGCACAGGAATTTTTTATGACAGTTTTTATGTGAAAACTCTTTTAAAAGTCTTCATTTATCTAATAGCATCAAAGAAACAAAAGAAATACTGTGTCTGCTTTGGGAACTTTTTACTACCGGTTTTGAAACATACAAGCAATTCCATTTTATATCAAAACGGTAATGCTTTATTCAAAATATAATTTAAAAACTCTAAAATGTATTCAATATAAATTATATTTGCTTAACTGCATTATTAAAATATAACCAGATTCTCAAAATAACATTTTTAAAATATCTCATAATATACAAAGAAATAATCTTCTGGCTTACTTGAAACGCTAAAATTACATAAAATTGAAGACTTTAAAAAAATATAAGTAGGGGCTGGGGTTATGGCGCAGTGGTAGTGTGTTCGCCTAACACGCGTGAGGCACTGGGTTCGATCCTCAGCACCACATAAAAATAAAATAAAGATATTCTGTCCGCCTACTACTAAAAAATAAATATTTAAAAAATATATAAGTAGCAAGTTCTACAAATACTCAAGTTAAAAATCACTCTCTTTAGAGTAGGCAATATCAGAAAAACTGCCTAATTTTCTTGCTCTTCAAATGGGGGCAGGGTAGAAGATATTGTGGCAAAGGCATATTCTAGCTTCACCAGTGCGGCTCCAAACTTGAAGTGCAGTGGTAGAGTCTGGAACAAAGAATATGTAACCTGATCTCTTCTCCTCTTTTACATCAACATTCTGAAAGTAATTCAACCTCTCAAAATGGCATCTTTGTGATGCTAAAGAGGAAAAGATTTATTCACTATTACAGTGCAAGGGGGAAAAAAAACAAGAAATCAAATTCTTAAAAAATGATTTTTGCTTACTTAATGAAAACATTTTGGGGGTCACATACTAGGTACACAGACAAGGCAATTATAAAGATTTGCTACTTGATTAAGATTCTACTATGAAAGATTTAAAATGCAGTTCAAGAGCAGGACATAGTGGGGCACATCTATAATTCCAACTGCTTGGTAGGCTGAGGCAGAAGGATCAAACGTTCCAGGCTAGTCTGGGTAATTTGGCAAAACCCTGTCTGATAATAAAATTAAAAGGGAGTGAGAATGTAGCTCAGTGGTACAGCACTGGTCTAGCATACAAAAGGCCCTGGGCTTAATCCCCAGTGCCATAAAGGAGGAGGGAAAAAAAAACTCAGAATTTTTTTGTTTTGTTCTTTTTCTTTTGTGACTGGGAATTGAATCTATCCTCCTGCCTTAGCCTCCAGCAGCAGCTCAGGTTTTAAGAACCATTTGTTGTACTAATCCAAGATTGATTTAGTTTTTTTGTTGTTGTTGGTTTCTTGTTTTTGTTTGGTTCTGCTTCTACAACAAAGTTGGGATCAGAAATCAGAGGAGGCAGGGCACAGTGGCAGTGACTCTTGCCTGTAATACCAGCAACTCCAGAGGCTGAAGCAGGAGGATTGTAAATTGCAGGCCAGCCTAGGAAATTTAGTGAGACCCTGTTTCAAAATAAAAAATAAAAGGGCTAGGGCTATAGATCACCATGGAATTCCATCTCCAGTACAGAAATAAAAAAGGAAGCCGGGCGCGGTGGCTCAAGCCTGTAATCCCAGCACTTTGGGAGGCTGAGACAGGAGAATCTCGAGTTCAAAGCCAGCCTCAGCAAGGGTGAGGCGCTAAGCAACTCAGTGAGACCCTGTCTCTACATAAAACACAAAATAGGGCTGGGGATGTGGCTCAGTGGTTGAGTGCCCCTGAGTTCAATTCCTGGTACCCAAAAAGAAAAAGAAAAAGGAAAAGGAAATGAGGAGGGAAAAGGAAAAAGAAATCAATCTTCAGATAATAAGAATAAAAATAATCTAGATAAGATCTGAATTTTAAATCCTAGTGATTAAAAGAATTATGCAAGTCCTGTACTTCTAATTTTCATGTGAACTTTTCATTTGCCCTCATTTAATAAAGGAAATAAGTGAATCTGAAAAATCTTTAAAAGAACAGAAACCTGAAAAAAAATTTTTGCTAGTCAGGTATCACAGGATATACTGAACTTTCTCACCACTAAAAAAACTTTAAGAGGCATTCTAAAATAAATACCAATAAAATTTTATATGTTTCAATGTTTATATCATTTTATATATTTCTATTTACCTGTTTTAACCTGAATTCAATAACTTAATTAGAGGTGGATCGCATATCAGCCTATTTGAGACAAACACAAAGAGGTTGGTGCGAGTCTCTCCACTCCAGTCTGTGCCCCTAAACTATTATATTTTTACTTCAATACAAATTGACAAGCAGTATCATCATAAAATATCATCTACTTTACCAAAGAAACAAATTCAGAAAAGTAACTTGCCTAAATTCACAGTGTTGATATACAATAGATCCATTCAAAAACCACAACATAGTCCTTATCTCTATCAAAATAGATAAAATTAATAGTTATGTAGCTGACTAAAAAACAACCATGGCAAAATAATGGCCCCTGCAAAAATGTCCACATCCTAATCCCTGAAAGCTCTGAATGTGTAACTTTAAATGGCAAAAGAGACCTAACAGGACTCTGGCCACTTCCGGCTAACACTCCGACCAACACATCCCAGCTTGTGGACAAGTGTATAGGATCAAAAATTCACAGTGGCTCCACAGCTCGCTGTTTGTTCGGTGAGGTCCGACGCGGACTCAAAATGCGTATCGAGAAGTGTTATTTCTGTTCGGGGCCCATCTACCCCGGCCACGGCATGATGTTCGTCCGCAATGATTGCAAGGTATTCAGATTCTGTAAATCCAAATGTCATAAGAACTTTAAAAAGAAGCGAAATCCTCGCAAGGTCAGGTGGACTAAAGCATTCCGGAAAGCAGCTGGTAAAGAGCATACAGTGGATAATTCATTTGAATTTGAAAAACGTAGAAATGAACCTGTCAAATATCAGTGAGAACTGTAGAACAAAACTATTGAAGCAATGAAGACAGTTGAAGAGATCAAACAGAAACGCCAAGCTAAATTTATAATGAACAGATTGAAGAAAAATAAAGAGCTACAGAAAGTTCACGACATTAAAGAAGTCAAGCAAAACATCCATCTTATCCGAGCCCCTCTTGCAGGCAAAGGAAAGCAGCTGGAAGAAAAAATGGTACAGCAGTTACAAGAGGATGTGGACATGGAGGATGTTTCTTAAAAATCTTAACTCTCTCTAACCATTTCTATATGTACATTTGAAAATCTTCTTTGGAGAGTTAGAATTTAATTCTAAATTATTGATTTTTGTAAGGTCACTGAAGTGAAAGGTGATTTCAAATACTTTTCTCCTACATTGCTATCTGCAAAGTATCAAATTATGGATGTTAGATTGCACCTCATTGTAATGTCTTCATTGATAGGCGTGCTTACGTAAATCATGAAAATTCTGTTTATAAATGCACAGGTGGATTGTGGACAGAATGGTCATGCCATTTGGACAATGGCACTAGGCAGCATTTATGTAATAACTAATCACAAAAATTCATGGCCAGTGATAGATAAAATAAAATTTTCTTTGCAGTAAAATGTTCCCTTTATTATGTTACAGAAGGGAGGATACAACAAGGAACTAACAATTTGTATGACAATCTCAAAATCATTTATTTTTATTTCAGTGTTTTCTGTTTTTATTTATTAGCCTAAAGGAGCATAATGGCCTAATATGATGAAGCGTAGTTAAGCTGGGCTGTTTTGACCTGATTTACCTGTTCTTGGCAGGTAGTTGTGGGTGTTTGTGAGGAGAGCTGAATACTCTTTACTTAAAATGGCACTATATTATTTCTGCTTTAGAGAATACTCAGTTCTAATTTGTGATTCCTGTTAGCTCAAGCTCCCTCCTCCCCTACCCGCTGCCTAGCACTGCTCTAGAAGCAAAGAAATCCTAGTGTCTTTTAAAATTTGTTGTGGAGTTTTCTTTTTTTCTTTATTATTATTTTTTAAACAGGTTCCTAATCGTTACAGAAAATAGAATTTATGAGTGTAACATCTGCACGTTATTTTTACAAAAAATAACAACATTTAAAAAAAAAATTCACACTGTGATGAAGAGTGATAAGAAAATTGTTAGAAGGCTTCTAGGATTTGATGAGTTTGTCAATATGGTGCTGCAAGATGTCACTAAATTCGAAATCACACCAGAAGAAGGATTACTAAATCAGATTAGATTTTGCTAAATGGAAATAATGCAACAATGCTGGTTCCTGGAGGAGGAGAACCTGAAGTATGAACTAATTTCCCTGACTTATGCTAGACTCCATTTTGTTTTATAACAGCAACAAAATAGATTTTTTTCATCTTCTAATGTTTAGATTCTCTAAAGTTAATTTTCCCATTATTGTATGACCATGTTCTAAGTTAATCATGATTATTTTGGAAAAGGAAGAGATTAGTTTGTTTTTTGAAGACTAAAAAATAAAGGTGTTTCTGGTTAAAAAAGAAGCCTAACAGATGTGACCCAGAGTTGCAAAACATGAGCCAGGCATGGTGATGCATGCCTATAATCCCAGTGACTTGGGAGGCTAAAGCAAGAGGATTCCAAATTCCAGGCTGGTCCAGTCTAATTAGTGAAACTCTAGCTCATAAAAGGGCTGGGGATGTAGCTCAGAGGTAGAGTGCCCCTGGATTCAATTACCAGTATTGGGGGGGGGGGTAAAAATTTGAGATGGGGAGATTATCCTGGATTGTCCTATTGTGCTCAATCTAATAGTGGCATAAAACCCCCAAAGCAGAGATCCTTTGCCCATGTTTAAAGAAAATGAGAACAAAAGGGCAGAGTGGTGAAACCTTGTTCACTTATTTCAAGATCTGAGCAGGAAGGAATCACAAGCCCAAGAATATAGCCAGCCTCCAGAAGCTGGAAAAAGCGAAAACCCAGATAGTTCCAAGGCTTCCAGAAAGGAACATAGCCTGAGGACACCTGATCATAGCCTGATGAGGATTGTGTTGGACTTCTGATCATCACCAGAACTGTAAGAGAAAACATTTGTGCTCTTTAAAATATGAAGTCTGTGGTAATCTGTTATAGCAGCAATAGAAAACTAACACACCAACTATACTACATAATTGTTTAGTATTTTTAATTAATTACTGTCCTAACAATACTTTTAAATCTGACAGTGAGCAAATATATAATAAGAAAAATCAGAAATTCTGCCCCTGGTATAGATAAAATAAAAATACGGGTACCCTTCACTATACACTGACTTTTCTTAATGAATTCTGGTCCAATACGGTACTTTTTTAAAAAGTATTATTTTGGTATGAGGATTGAACCCAGTGGTGCTTAACCAGATCCACATCCCCAGCCCTTTTGCAATATTTTACTAGAGACAAGGTCTCACTGAGTTGCTTAGGGCCTAAATTGCTGAGGCTCAGTTTGAACTCGTGATTCTCTTCCCTCAGCCTCCCAAATCATTGAGATTACAGGAGTGCGCCACTGCACCCAACTAACTTGTACATCTTTGAAGTCCTCTGTCCATTTTTAAATGAGAGGTTAATGCCAGGTGTGGTGGCCTATGCCTGTAATTCCATAGACTTGGGAGGCTGAGGCAGGAGGATCACAAATTCAAAGCCAGCCTCAGCAACTTAGTGAGGCCCTGGGTAACTTAGGAAGACTCTGTCTCAAAAAATAAAAACAGGTACAGATGTTGCTCAGTGGTTAAGCATCCCTGGGTTCAATCCCACGTACCAAAAAAATAATAATAAAAATTAAAAATAAAAAAAATTAGAGGTTATTTGGGATTTTTTTAAAAATACTTTTTAGTTGTAGGTGGACACAATATCTTTATTGATTTATTTTTATGTGGTGCTGAAGATCGAACCCAGTGCCTCATGCATGTGAGGCCAGCGCTCTACCACTGAGCCACAATCCCAGCCCTATTTGGGTTTTTTTAAAAAAAATATATTCGGGACGTAAGTCCCACACATAAGATGTATGACTTGCATATATTTTCTCCAAACTGTGGATGTCTCCTCATTCTCATGATAGTGTACTTTGATGCACACAGGTTTTGAATTCTGACAAAATTTGATTTTTTTTTTTTTTTTTTGGTACTAGAGATTGAACTCAGGGGCACTCGACCACTGAGCCATATCCCCAGCCCGATTTTGTGTTTTATGTAGAGACAGGGTCTCACTGAGTTGCTTAGCACCTTGCCATTGCTGAGGCTGGCTTTGAACTTGCGATTCTCCTGTCTCAGCCTCCCTAAGTGCTGGGATTACAGGCTTGCGCCACCACACTCGGCTCCAAAATTAGAATTTTGTATACTGTTTTCTTTGATAGCTCAGGCTTCTGATGTCATATCTAAGAAATAGATATGACACTGACTAATCCAAGATCACAAATATTTATACCTATGTTTTTCTTGTAAGATTTTTATGGTTTTAGCTCTTCTATTTATATATTTAATCCATTTTGAGCTAACTTTTATATATCGTGTGCAATAGAGGTCCAACTCATTATTTTGCAGCTGGACATCCAGCATTGTTCTTTTGGAATTGTTTTGAGATCTTTTTCATCTCAAGGTTTTCCCACTGTGGGGCAAATGCATTTAGCTAACTAGAGTAGGGACATGAGAAGAGTGGTGCCACTTTTCTATATAGTGGAAAAGGCCATGGTTGAAAGTCATGTGGCAAAGAAGAAACTGCTTGAAGGATTGGTTCACATAAGATCAACTTTAGAAAGAGCTCACAGAGGTTTAAGATCTAGAAATTAACTCATTTAAGCTATCTGTGTGCTTGTGTACCTCCAGGAATTTGTTTCCACTATAGTCCCAAGACCAGTATGTTGAATACTGTTCTATATCACTGCTTCCTAAATTCTAGAGACAAAAACATTATTTGGGGCTGAGGTTACAGCACAGTGGTACAGCACTTGCCTAGTACACGCAAGGCATTAGGTTTGATCCTCAGCACCACATAAAAATAAATAAAATAAAGGTATTGTGTCCATCTATAATTTTTTAAAAAGTACTTAAAACTTTATTTATGAACAGTTTTTTCTATGTCAATTGTGTGGATAATAAAATGAGGAAGGGGTCAGGATGAGTTTGCTGAGAAGACTGCAAATACCAGCATGTAATACTTAGTCAATAAGAAATTTATTTTAATCTCTTTTACAGCATATTTGGTTCAATGTATTCTTTAACAGAGTAGAATTTTTTTTTAATTTTTATTTCATTTATGCAAGAGTAATGCTAATGAAAAAAAAGTACTAAGAAATTTTTCCTTGGGTCTACTAGGCTACTTACCTCATGCCGAGACTCCCTCAAAACCCCACCCAGATTAGGGATATAGTATGTCATCATGGATAGACATTTCAAGATCAAATCCCTTAGTCCCACAGTACTTCATCCCCCTTTCTTCTAAAATGTTTTTAGTCAAATTATTTTCCCTTAAGATTAAGCCAATTTACAACAATGGCAAAACAGATGTGCTGTTTCCTCATATCACACACAGCTGATGGTTCAACAGATACACTGTATAACCTTAGAGTTAGGTTACTTCCTATGTCTATAACTGGGATTAAATACAGAGAGCATTTTTGCATGTAATGATTTTACCACTTCTACATTTCCTAATTTAAGTACGTACCCTACAAACCTTTTACATTAGATGGAAGCTTGCTATCTCTTTGGTCACATATTTCATATACCACTGTTACCTTCTTGAGTTTACTTCATTGCATTTTGCTATGTAAAAATTAATCTTCTTCAATGTGTAATCCAAGTATCCAAACCCTGATTAGTAAGTGACCTCTTTCTCCACTGGTGTGTTATTCCTAGTGTGTTAAACACTAAATTTAATGTCTGATTTTTGTTTTCATACTTACTCAATTTATTTAATCCATTTTTAATTCAGTATCAACTATTCTTCTTAGAGTTGTGTTCTAAATTAAAATAACATACTTTAAAGGGTATGAAATCTATAATGCAAGCATTAAGTGGTAATTTTGTTTAAACTCTGATATCACATTTCAGTCCATTAAAAATGAATTATTTAACAGAGTTGAGAAATTAGCTAGCCATTTGATTTTAAAAAAGTCCTATCTCATGCTTTTTACCAAAACCAATTTGAACATTTTTAGTCAAAGTGGAAGAAAACAGCTTTAGTTTTCTTCCAAGGAGAGACCATTCTAAGCACAGCATATTAACTTACTGAGGGAAGAAAAGGTTTTTTTTTTTTTAAGACAGAAAGTTTCACTTTTATCACCTCTTAGACACCCAAGTGAAATATAAGTTTGTACTTCCAAGAAAGGGTTCAGGCTGGAGATTAAAATTTGGCATCATCACAATTTGACACATGAATGGTTTCAAGCCATGAGGTCAGGTAAGATCAATCTGGCAAAGAGTTGGGGGAAAAAAGATAAAAAATGACTCTGGAGGCATTCTATGACAAGAAGGACTGAGATGAAGACTTTCTCAATATGCTGTCTGGGAAACCAAGAGAAGTGAGTGTTCAAAAAGAAAAAGATACAAGAACTGCCTGCATCAAACACTGTTTATTAGTCAAATAATTCAAGGGTGAGAAAGGTGACCTTCCAAGGGCAATTTGGTGGGGCGCTAGAAGTGAAAAGTCTGATTCAGGTGGGCTCATAAGATATTAGGAGAAAAACTGGAAACAAAGCAAAGATACTTCTTTTGGGTGGGGGGGATGAAGAACAACAGAGCAACAGTTGGGAAAGTGGAGTCAACAGAAGTGTTGTTTGTTTTTGTTTTTTGTTTTTTGGTACCGGGGATTGAACTCAGGGGTACTCAACCACTGAGCCACATCCCCAGGCCTATTTTGTATTTTATTTAGAGACAGGGTCTTACTGAGTTGCTTAGCACCTGTCTTTGCTGAGATTGGCTTTGAACTCGCGATTCTCCAGTCTCAGCCTCCCAAAGTGCTAGGATTACAGGCGTGCACCAAGGTGCCCAGCTAAAAGAAATGTCTTTAAAGTGGCAGAAATCACAGTGTGTTGGTAATCTAATAAGAATCATACTGTAGCATACAGGAAAGAGGGAATGGGATTAGAGCACAGTACGGGTTTGGATCCTTGCTGGAAGCAAGTTCATTCCACATAACAGAGGGAAATCAGAATACATGGTGCACAAATGCAGATAGGTGGACAAATGCAGTGGCAGGAACTTTACAATCTTCCCTAGGGCATCTATTTTCTCAAGATGAAAAGCAAAGTTGTATATTGAAGTGAAGATGAGAGAGGTGATGTTGGAGATTTGAAGAGGAGATATAAATAATCCTCTAGGTCAGACTGGGAGAATAAATGGATTAGGAACTATTATTGCCGAACAGCACTTAGGAAAGGCTCACCTGAACTTGGTGGTTGTTAAATGGAAATAAGACCAAGCAGCAAAGTTAACTCCTCAGTCCCTCTGAGCTACAAAAGTACAAGTGCAGATTCAAAGCACCCAAATATATAAGGAAAACATTGAAAAAAAATGGACAGGAGAAAAACAATGGTAGCTTTTAATACTCCCACTTTCAATAATGAATAGGATGACAGAAGATAAAAAAGGAAACAGAATTTAGACCCTAACCCTAACCGACATACACAGCAGAATACACATTCTTCTAAAGTACACATGGAACATTCTCTAGGACAGATCATGTTAGGTCACAAAACAAGTCTTAACACCTTTAAGACTGAAATATCAAGAATCTTTTCTGACCACAAGGGAATGAAATTCAAAATGAACAGCAGAGTTGGGCTCAGCAGCATTCCCCTGGACACCCAGCAACTAGGGAGGCTGAGGCAAGAGGATTGCAAGGTTGAGACAAGCCTCAGCAACTTAGCAAGAAGCCCGAAGCAACTTAGAGACCTTGTCTCAAAATAAAAATACACAAAGGGCTGGGGGATGTAGCTTAGTGGTAAACCACCTCTAGGTTAAATTTCCAGCATCAAAAAAAAACAACAAAAACAAAACATAATAGTAGTAGGAAAAGTAGAAAATTCACAACTATGTAAAAACTGAACACCACAATCTTTTTTTTAATATATTCTTATTAGTTGTTGATGGATCTTTATTTTATTTATATGTGGTGCTGAGAATCGAACCCAGTGCCTCACACATGCTAGGCAAGCCTTCCACCACTGAGCCACGACCCCAGCCCCTGAACAACACAATCTTAAACAACTTATAACTTGAAGAAATTACAATGTAAATTAGAAAATATCTTGAGACAAAAAAATAAAAACACAACATCCCAAAGCTGATGGGATGCAGAGAAAGTACTAAAAAGAAAGCTGATAGCAGTAAATGGCCCACACTAAAAAAGATCTTAGCCAGGCATGGTGGTGCATTCCTACAATCCCAGCAATTTAAGAGGCAGGAGGATCACAAGTTTGAGGCCAGCCTGGGCAAATTAGCAAGACCCTGTCTCAAAATTAAAATCAAAAAGAACTGAGGATGTAGCTCACTGGTAGAAAGCCCCTGGGTTTAACCCCCAGTAAGGAGGAAGAGAAGGAGGTCTTAAATCAATAAGCTAACACAACACCTCAACAAACTACAAAAATAACAAACTAAACCCACAGTTAACACAAAGAAGGAGATAAAAGACTAGAGCAGAAGTAAACAAAATACAGAATAGGAAATGCAACAGAAAAGAATCAACAAAACTAAGAACAGGTTTCTGGCAAAGATCAATAAAATTGACAAACTTTTAACTAGACTATGGGGAGAAAAAAAGAGACAACTCATATCAGAAACAAAAAAAGAAACAGCTGGGTACAGTGGTGCGTGCCTGTAATCCCAGTACTTTGGGAGGCTGAGACTGGAGAATCACAAGCTCAAAGCCAGCCTCAGCAATGGTGAGGCGCTAAGCAACTCAGTGAGACCCTGTCTCTACATAAAAACACAAAATAGGGCTGGGGATGTGACTCAGTGGTCAAGTACCCCTGAGTTCAATCCCTGGTACCAAAAAAAAAAAAAAAGAAAAAGACAAGACATTACAACTGATGCCAAAGATATAAAAATATTTCTCACAAACTTAAAAATGGAACTGCCATATGATTGAGCACCCCACTTGAACATATATCTAAAATAACTGAAAACAGGACTCAAAGAGATAAACTGCACTCCCATATTCACTGCAGTACTACTTACAATAGCCAAGATGTGTAATCAGCTGAAGTGTCCATCAACAAATGAATAAACAAAATATGGTTACATACAATAAAGTATTATCCAGTCTTTAAAAGAGGAAATCTTGTCATATGCTACAACATGGATAAACCATGAGGGTTTATCTAAGTGAAATAAGTCCATCACTTAAAAAAGTAAAATAATGTATGATTCTGCTTAGTTCAAGTAGCTAATCAAAGACAGAAAACAATGATAGTTTTGGGAGGTTGGGGAGGAGAGGGAAATAGGAAGTTGTTCAAAGAAAACAAGAGTTTCATTCAAGTGAGATGAAAGTTATAAAGACCTGCTGTACAAGCCGGGCGCAGTGGCACACACCTGTAATCCCAGCACTTTAGGAGGCTGAGACAGGAGAATTGAGAGTTCAAAGCCAGCCTCAGCAACTACAAGGCACTGAGCAACTCAGTGAGACCCTGTCTTTAAATAAAATACAAAACAGGGCTGGGGATGTGGCTCAGTGGTACCCCCAAGTTCAATCTCTATTACCAAAAAAAAAGACCTGCTGTACAATGCTGTGCCGTATACCTAAAAATTAACAGGGTAAATCTGTTATTCATTTTACCATAATTTTTTAAACTTTAAAGTATGCAAATTTGGATTTAACCAGCATTGTAGTTTCTCAATTAAGCAAGAGCAAAGGAGTTGAGAATATTTCCAACTGCACATGACTGACAATAGAAATTAAACTGAATAAGAAGGATGGGGACACAAGTGGGAATGTGATGAGGATCTCAGGGAGGCAAAAGGATTGGTGGTACTACAAGTTGTGAACTGGAAGGATGGGAAGTGATAATCAGTACAATGTTTGAAAATGAAATTAAAGAGGGGATCAGGTGTTGTTATTATATTATTATCATATGACAGATCTGAGGTATGACCATAAGATAGAAGACACTAGAGAAAACCAAGAAACTAAAAGACCATGAAAATAGTGGACAAATTACTCACTTGATGCTGGGATCACCAAGAATTAGAAAAAAGTAGTATGAAAAACAGGGTGCCATATAAGATAGTATCTTCTTGGAATAAGTGCAGAGTAAGTGACAGTTCCATGTAAAACTAAAAGGAACAATAGCAGTAAATAGTCCTATTCAATGTTGTGAAATTCAAAATCCTGTTTTTTGTTGATGTTAAGGAAAGTAGAAGTAGAACGCTGTGGAAGCAGCAAAGAGGGGCAAATGAGAATAAACTACTTCTAAGACTAGGGAAAATGGATCGAAAATGGAAAACTCCACCTCCTGAAATGGCCTGCAGAACAACTAATGTCCTCTGAAGTGGATCAAGTTTCAGTTGTAAAGGTCATTGATCAGGAACCTCCTAAATGCAGATGGAAAAAAATTACACCTTTACTTTTACTAACCTCTAACTGAACTTTAAATTATTCTTTAATTATGACAGGTAAGATCCACAGTAGTAATAATAATATATTATAGCTTTATAACCAAAAGAAATCAGGTATTCCCAATAAATCACATTGTTGCAGATAACTCCAAGTATTATTTATGCTCATCACTATTTAAAAATTAGGGCATGGGGGGCTGGGATTGTGGCGCAGTGGTAGCGTGCTCGCCTAGCACGCATGAGGCACTGGGTTCGATCCTCAGCACCACATAAAAACAAAGATATTCTGTCCACCTAAAACTAACAAATAAATAAATAAATATTTAAAAAAAAAATTAGGGCATGGTAGTTCATGCCTGTAATCCTAATACTTTGGAAGGCTGAGACAGGAGAATCTCGAGTTCAAAGCCAGCCTCAGCAAAGGCAAGGCGCTAAGCAACTTAGTGAGACCCTAAGCAACTCAGTCAGACCCCGTCTCTAAATAAAACACAAAATAGGGCTGGGATGTGGCTCAGTGGTTGAGTACCTGAGTTTAATCCTTGGTACAAAAAAAATTAGGGCAGTTGTGAAAACCTGCCACTATATTATTCAATTAGTTAATAAAAGAACACACTAGTATACCTAAAAATGTTTAAGAGTTGTGTTTCAATATAATTGGTTTCTCTATAATCTTGCATATTTCACCTTTTATAAATGTAGTCTGAGAAAAGGGGCAAAGGCTGCCCCAGAGCAAGGTGACTAAATCTTCAGAAAGAGGGACTATAAAAAGTTTTCAGGGGGCTGGGGTTGTGGCTCAGTGGTAGAGTGCTTGCCTCGCATGTGTGAGGCACTGGGTTCGATTCTCAGCACCACATACAAATAAATGAATAAAACAAAGGCCCATTAACAACTAAAAAAAAAAAAAAAAAAGTTTTCAGGAACTGGACAGCAGTGGAAGAAAAGGGTCTGTTCAAAGGGAACATATAGAGATGTAGGAGAATAAAGTTCAATGAGAGATTTAAAAACCAAGAGAAATGAAAATGTTAAGCAAAAAAAGCAAGCTGCAATACAAAATGCATGAAACCATTTGTATGAAACACCAAAAACAGGGAGGCTTTTACGTAAACGGAGAGAAAATTTTAGGATACATAAAGTAACAAGAGTGGTTAACAATGAGGAAGGAATAAATTGATAGCAAGCAGCAAGAGGAAAGTTCACTTTTATGTATTGTTTGAATTCTGCATTTACAGTAAGCAAGTATTTCATTTAAAATAAAAATTTGCCATGCGCCATGCCTGTAATCCCAGTGTCTCAGGAGGCTGAGACAGGAGGATCGTGAGTTCAAAGCCAGCCCCAGCAAAAAGCGAGGCACTAAGCAACTCAGTGAGACCCTGTCTCTAAATAAAATACAAAATAGGGATAGGGATGTGGCTCAGTGGTCAAGTGCCCCCGAGTTCAATCCCCAGTACCAAAAAAAAAAATCTAGTTACTTTTAGGGAAATCTCTTTTCTATTTCCCTGAGTATACTTCTATGCTACTCTTGCAGGAAACTAAGGGGTAGGCCTCCAGACTCTACAGGAAGCTCAGTAATACATTCTCTCCAAATATTATCCAAAGGTGGTACATGCCAGTAATCCCAGCTACTTAGGAAACTGAGGCAGGAGAATCACAAGTTCAAGACCAACCTGGGCAATTTAGGGAGACCCTATCTCAAAATTTAAAAAAAGGTTGGAGATAATAGCTCAAAGGCAGAGCACTCCCAAATTTGATCCCCAGTACTTTAATATATATATATATATATATATATATATATATATATATATATATATATATATATATATATATATCCCCAAAAATGAAGTTTGGTATAGCTCCCTGGGGATACTCAGAAAGCAACCAGCCTTGTGTCAGCCCTTCAAAGCACTGGACTTTTCTGATGAGGTAAGCAGGAAATTGGAAACTTTCATCTTCTAGAGCTCTCTCCTTATGATTGAAATCGTTTCTGGAATGGGAAACTGCCAACTAGGCCAAGGATTAACACGTACATCTCACCAAATGTAGTAAATGCTAACAGTATTTCTCAAATTGAGTAACTACTACTGGTGTGTAGGAAGCCTATTGGTTTCTTCCTTTACCATGTATATAGCCACCCTACTGACCTCATTTATTAGTTTTCTAAATCTGTCAAGTGATTCTCTTGTCTTTTCTAGGTAAATTGCATTCTTAGAAGACTGCAAAGGCAAAGAGTACACATTTTAATTTCCTCTTCAAATATTTATACCTTTATATTCTTTAGAATCCTAAAAGGTCCAACCACTAAAGCCTCCATCACTAAATAGCCTTAAATGACCTCTTAGTATTATTCCCTCTTTCAAGGAAAATATTTTTCCAGTTGGGTTTGCTTTATCAGTTAGTTAGTTTTACTCTTTATCAAGTTATGAAAATTTTCCTTGTTTCCCCAAATCCAGTCTACCAGAAATGGTTACTCAATTTCACCAATTTTGGGGGGGTGGGGGTACTGGGAATTGGACCCAGAGGCATTTAACCACTGAGCCACATCCCCCATCCTTTTTTATATTTTATTTAGAGACAGGGTCTCACCGAGTTGCTAAGGGTCTCACTAAATTGCTGAGGCTGGCTTTGAACTCGCTATCCTCCTGAGCCACTGGGATTACAGGTCTGCACCACCACGTCCAGCTCATGAGTTATTTTTTTGATCAAATAAGATAGCCATTTTGCTTTCCTCTTTATTAATGTAGTGTAAATGACACCACAGATTTCTGAAGGTAAAATAATTCCTTAAACTCTTTAGTTAATGTTATCCTATGAATTTTTTAAAAACATGTTTTTCGTTGTCAATGGACCTTTATTTTATTTATTTATATGTGGTGCTAAAAACTGAACTCAGTGCCTCACACATTGTTGTCAAGTGCTCTACCACTGAGCCACAACCCCAGGCCTATCCTATGGATTTTTTTTTTTTTTTTTTTGGTAGATGAACACAATGTCTTTATTTTATTGCTTTGTATGTGGTGCTGAGGATCAAACCCAGGGCCTCACGCATGCGAGGCAAGCGCTCTACCGCTGAGCTACAATCCCAGCCCCGTATCCTATGGATTTTAATACACTGTTTAATTCAACTTGTGGATTTCACAATTAAGTTAACAACTAGTAATAGCCTCTCATTTTCTTTTCTTTCATTTTTCTTTCTTTTTTTCTGTTTTATCCTTATCTGATTTTGCTAGCAGAGTTATAACTAGTTTCAAAGAACATTTCTTCTGCACTTTTCTTTGCTCTGGAAATTTGTGTAAGATAAGAATCACCAATTATTTTTAAAGTCCTATAAAAACATCAGGTCTTTTTCGCTTGTTCACTAGCTACTGGGTTATAAAGCTTTTTCTTTCCTTCTGAAAATCCAGTCTTGAACAATGGTCCAAGATCATCCTAGAATATTTACAAAGGAAAGCAATGACAAATTTACAACAGCATCACTCTTTCTTGGTACCACTGAAAAGCTCTTCATACATAATTTAATAAAATATTGATTCAGTGCTGAAATTATAAATAGGAAATCTAAATTGAACCCCCCCCCCAAATGTTATTTTTAAAAAAGAATCTGTGTAACTTCTAAAAAATGTACAATTAAAAGTGCACATATTGGGCTGGGATGTGGCTCAGAGGTAGAGCACTTGCCTCCCATGTGTGAGGCACTGGGTTCGCTCCTCAGCACCACATATAAATAAATGAGTTAGTCAGGCGCAGTGGCACACACCTGTAATCCCTGCACTTTGGGAGGCTGAGACAGGAGGATTGCGAGTTCAAAGCCAGCCTCAGCAACAGTGAGGCACTAGGCAACTCAGTGAGACTCTGTCTCTACATAAAACATAAAAAATAGGGCTGGGGATGTGGCTCAGTGGTTGAGTAACCCTGAGTTTAATCCCCGGTACCAAATAAATAAATTAATTAACTAATTAATTAATGTCCATCAACAATTAAAAAATAAAAATAAAAAAAGTGCACCTCGGGCGGGTGTGATGGCACACGCCTGTAATCCCAGAGGCTAGGGAGGCTGACACAGGAGGATCAAGAATTCAAAGCCAGCCTCAAAGCAACTCAGTGAGACCCTGTCTCTAAATAAAATGCAAAATAGGGCTGGGGATGTGGCTCCACTGAGTGCCCCTGAGTTCAATCTCCAGTACCCCCCCCAAAATAAGAACATTTCTCAGTTTATTTAGGAAATGTTCTTCCAACGTTTCTTTTGCTACTTCACAAGAGGACTTATAAATAAAGAATGCACAGCTGCCTAACAGATGTATAATATCAGTGTTTAGATTCTATTCATTCTAGCTTCATTCTTCTAGAGGTTTCAGATTCTCATTTCCATCTGGTTTCTGACCTCCCTCAGTTTAGGTTCTACCTCCCCACATCTTACTCTATTTTAGTCCATTATTACAGAAAAAAATACATCAAATATGAAACATCTTAACTCTTTCTTTTTTGTGTGAGGGGGGGCAACCAGAGACCCAGTCATGGAACCACATCCCCAGCTTTTTTTATTGAGACAGGCGCTCACTAAATTGCTGAGGCTGGCTTTGAACTTGCAATCTTCCTGTCTCAGCCTCCTGAGCCACTGGGATTACTGGAAGGCATGCAACACAGCACCCAGCTATCTTAAGTTTAAAAGTCACAAAGATGAAACGGAAGAGGAGCATATACAAAACATACACACACAACCCACACACAACTGGACAACTAAAATGAGAGCCACTATTTCAAAACTTTGTTTAGACAACACCCTTTAATTTCAGATTTCTTATATTTTGGGTTCAGATATTCAAGTGTAAAGCATGAATGAAACTTCTGCTTTACTCACCTTATTTCCTTAAATTCTTAAGTTATGGTGGAAACATTACGTAGTGATATTTTTTCTTATTTATTTTTGTTGCTGCTGTTATTGTTGCTTTTGTTTTTGGTACCAGAAATTAAACCCAGGTTACATCCCCAGACCTTTTTATCTTTTATTTTGAGACAGGGTCTTGATAAGTTGCCAGGGCCTAAGTTCCTGATGCTGGCTTGGAACTTATGATCCTCCTGCCTCCTGAGTCACTGGGAATACAAATGGGTGCTATAGTATCTGGCTCACTTTCAATTTTTGTGGCAGTATATTTCATTGATTTTTTCTTCTTGTACTCTCACAAGGTAGATTTTAAACACAATTTAAGAACCATTATAAATAATATAATCATGCTATGCAAACATCTACCCAATACTGACCATTTTAAGAGTGATACTCATGGTAAAGATGTTTTTTAAAAAGGCTTGCCTGTGTGACAATCTTCACCAACCATGTACATATCTTAGGAATAAGAAAAAATATGAAGCACTGATTTTTTAAAAACTATATGAAGGGTTTGGGGAAATATTTAAAATGCAACTGTATTCTAATGACCTTGTAATATTGTTTATGATCCAAAGGGAAAAAAAATCAGGCAAGTAAAAGGATATCAGTCAAGAATTTACCTATGAAAGTTTTCTAATGCACTGAAATACTAAAAAGTAGGAATTAACTAATTATTAAAAGTAAATCGTGCTCGGTACGGTGGTACATGCCTGTAATCCCAGCAGCTCGGGAGGCTGAGACAGTAGGTTGGCGAATTCAAAGCTAGCCTCCGCAAAAGCAAGGCACTAAGCAACTCAGAGAGACCCTGTCTCTAAATAAAATCCAAAATAGGGCTGGGGATGTGGCTCAGTGATTGAGTGTCCCTGAGTTCAATGCCCAGTACTCCCTCCAAAAAAAAAAAAAAAGTAAATCTATGCTAGGCACACTGGTACATGCCTATAATGCCAGCGGTTGGGGAGGCTAAGGCAGGAGGATCACATGCTCAAAGCCAGCCTCTGCAACTTAATGAGGCCCTAAGCAACTTACTGCAACTCTGTTTCAAAATTTAAAAAATTTTAAAGGGCTAGGGATGTGTGTCAGTGGCAAAACATCCCTAGGTTCAATTCCTGGCACCAAAATAAAGAAATAAATTTAAAAAATGTTTTTTTAATTTTAAAGTAAACCTATTTTAATGCATCAGATATTATATATATATATGTATATACACATATATTATATATATATATGTATATACACATACACACACAGTGAGAGAGAGAGAGACTTTTGGGTGGTCATGATGTTTACATGGTATCTCAGACATTACAGCAAACACAAGCAAATTCATCTACTTTACATGAAGAGCAGGCAATAAAAACAGGTAAAAATAAAGAAAAATGCATTCATGTGTGTAGATGCATCTTCATCTTAAAATTATCCTACTCCAAGCTGGGCACGGTAGCGCAAACCTGTAATCTCAGCATTTTGGGAGGCTGAGACAGGAGAATCGCGAGTTCAAAGCCAGCCTCAGCAACGGTGAGGCGCTAAGCAAGTCAGTGAGACCCTGTCTCTACATAAAACACAAAAATAGGGCCAGGGATGTGGCTCAGTAGTTTAGTGCCCCTGAGTTCAATCTCCAGCACCGAAAAAAAAAAAACTTACCCTACTCCATTTAAGAATATAATTGTGTGATTAAGAGCATAGACCCAGGGCTAGGGTTGTGGCTCAGTGGTAGAGTGCTTGCCTTGTACATGTGAGACACTGGGTTTGATCCTCGGCACCACATAAAATAAAAGTATTGTGTTCATCTACAACTAAAAATATTAAAAAAAAAAAAAAACATGAACTCTAAAGTGAGTCTGCTTGAATTTGAATCTCAGTTCTGCCACTCACTAGCTGTATAAACCTTGACAATTTACTTAGCCTCTGCATTCGCATATTCCTCACGTGTGAAAGGGAACTGATGATAATATCCATTATCAAAGAATACCCATAAGGATTAAATGGATTCATATGGTAGACTCAAAATAGGGCTGGCACATAGTAAGGAGATATATTAGACATTATTTAATCCATCTCAATCTTATGTTTTATTGCTTAACATTCCTTAAACCTAAACTTACTTACCTTTGTTGTACATAATGGTTAAAAATTAACTTAACCTTTGTAAAACCCAAAATATCTTATACTAAGTAAAAATATAGTAATAAATTAGTACTTTTTATTGAGTGCTTTTTTTGTGTATGTTGTACTAGGGACTGAAGCCAGGGGCACTCTACCACTGAACTACATCCCCAGCCCTTTTTATTTTTTGAGATAGGATCTCAACAAGTTGCCCAGACTGTCCTTGAATTTGTGATCCTCCTATGTCAGCCTCCCACTAGGATTACAGACTTATACCACACAAATATTTTATTTAATGTTTCCAAACTTTGATGAACTCCACCAACTTGATAAGAACTAAGGAATAAGATATGAGGTGATGTTTTAATTAACAGGGTTATCACATAATATAGTTTATAAGTTTGAAAGTTAAATAAGACATTAATGTTAAAATTATATTCAGCAGATAGCCAGGCGCAGTGGCACAAGCCTATACTCTCAGCACTTAGGGAGGCTGAGACAGGAGAATTGCCAGTTCTAAGCCAGCCTCAGAAAGGCAAGGCACTAAGCAACTCAGTGAGACCCTGTCTCTACATAAAACACAAAATAGGGCTGGGGATGTGGCTCAGTGGTCGAGTGCCCCTGAGTTCAATCTCCAGTACCAAAAAAAAAAAAATTATATTCAGCAGAATTAGAATGCCCTTGGAAATAGAACCACTGAGGAGGTCAAATGATTACATATAGTATCATAATAGCTTCATATAAAGAAAAAAGGGCCGGGCGCAGTGATGCAAGCCTGTAATCCCAGCATTTAGGGAGGCTGAGACAGGAGAACCACGAGTTCAAAGCCAGCCTCAGCAACGGCGAGGCGCGGCACTAAGCAACTCAGTGAGACCCTGTCTCTACATAAAAAACACAAAATAGGGCTAGGATGCGGCTCAGTGGTCAAGTGCCCTTGAGTTCAATCTCCAGTACCAAAAAAAAAAAAAAAAAGAAAGAAAGAAAAAAGGATTTGGTGTCCAAGGGGATTTATTAAGAATCTAAGGTGATATTTATATAACCTTAATAAAGAATCTGAAATTGGCCTCAAACTTGTGACCCTCCTGCCTCAGCCTACCAAGTCACTGTGATTACAGGTGTGTGCCACCACGCCCAGCACCAATGCTATTTAAAATACTTTATTTTTAGACACAGAAACCTCACATTGCTTATTCTTGCCTTAATAGCCTGGGGGGGGGGGGTGTCAATCTGGCCATTGTTGGAAATGAAAATTTTTCCTTTACCCTTCTTGTAGGATAACTGGAGCCTGAAAATTAAACTGACAAAAAAACAAGGTCATTAGAATTTAAGGTTATAAACTATCTTAACAGGGAAACCTGAGGGCAGAAAGAGCACTTACAAGAAATAAGTTACTTGCAGGAAAAATAAATGCACCTTTAGAAGAATGATGGAAATACTGAGTTTTGTGATAACATCTGTACAGGCAGGATAATTCCAGTGATAAGACTCAATCTCCCCTAGCTGCAAAACTCACAGGGAAGAGATTTTTGACAACTGAGGTTTATGACAATTCACGCCCTGTGGAGATTTATGACAACTGGGTTCTTGTAGAAAGCTCAGCTTTTAGGCAGATAAGGGAGTTCAGAAAAGAGCCTATCCGCAGATGTCTTTGGCTCAAAATAATTTTTATGCCATAGTACCATCTTCTGGACCCTTCACCATCAACAGATACAAATATCCAAACACTTATCTGGTACAAAGCATTTGACAATATAATTAACATTCTAGGGTAAGTGGTTGAGGTGGCACATTACTAATCTCAGCAATTCAGGAGGCTGAAGCAGGAGGATCACAAGTTAAAGGCTGGCCTGGGCAATGTAAGAAAGACCTTGTCTCAAAATAAAAATAAAAAGGGCTAGGGATTATAGCTCAGTGGTAAAGCAATCCTGGAGTTAATCCCCAGTAATTAAATATGTCAGGGTGGGATGTGGGCACACACACTCAAACACTATTGGCTGGATTATAAATTGTTCAAAGACTTTGCAGGGCAGGCTGGCCCTTTCTATCAAATCTATATGGCTTCTCTGACAATAAATGCATTTCTAAAAATTCATTCTGTAAAATAAAAAGTCTCACAAGGTATGTACACACCACAGCATTGTTTGTACTACAAGAGAAAAAAACTTGGAACACTTTAATTATTCATCAATAGGGGACTGGTGAATAAATTCAAGTATATCCATCAAATGGAATACCACTCAGCTACTGAAAAGAGTAACGAGGGACTGGAATTGTGGCTCAGTGGTAGAGCATGTGCCTGGCATGTGTAAGGCACTGGGTTCACTCCTCAGCACCACATAAAAAATAAATAACTAAAAACAAAACAAAGATATTGTGTACATCGACAACTGAAAAAAATTTAAAAGAAAGAATAATGCAATTCAAATGTACTAATAAAAAATCCCCATATACATTCAGTGAAAAGAGTTAAAGAAGTTAAAGAAAAGGTTAAAGAAAAAGATACATAACACTGACCCCACTTTTGGAGAGGGGGAAGGAAAGAGAATAAAATAAAGTAAGGCAATGGAAAACAAAGATTACACTAATCTCTGTACTTCTAACAGTGGTAGAGAAGTAAGGGTTAAGGTAGGATTACAAAATACTTTCACTACTTCACACTACTTCACTTCTGAACTGTTTGAAGTTTCAACCACAAATATGTGTAACTTCTGTCAACAGAAAAAAACAGAGTTCTATGGTTTTTGTTTTTCGTGTTTTGGTACTGGAGATTGACACCCAGGGCCTTGAGCATGCTTGGCAAGCACTGTTCCACTGAGCTACATCCCCAGTTCTTTCTGTTAATATACAGTTAGATAAACTATATTGGAGTTTCACTAAGCTTATTAGCATATGAAATGCTTTGAGAAAATTTGTGGTAAAGAAATATATTAATATTTCTTAAGAAATATTAATTAACCCCAGATGGGCTGGGGTTATATATAGCTCAGTGGTAGAGTTCTTGCCTAGCATGCATGAGTTTGATTGCCAGTACTGGAAAAAAAAAAAAAAGTACAAGAAAAGCCAAAATACTCCCTTCAAATAATGATGCAAGAGAGCTAACTTTTAGGCCTGGATCACTGAGGAAGGTGTCACAGATGAGATAGGAGGTACACTACATTTAAAAAAAAAAAAAAAAAGGAACTAGAAGAAGAAAGGTTAAAGGTAGCACTGACCAACATAATGTAAAATTTTGAATTTTCTTTGGCCTCATTAAAGAAAGAGGTACTGGGAATGAAATTGAAATTATGTAGTTATACTGTGTGCATGTACAAATATATAACAATGAATGCACTAATTAAAATATGTGAATAAATTTTTAAAAGAATCAAGTGAAATTAATTTTAATAATTTCTTCAGTCCAATGTATCCAAAACAATACAATTTCAATATGCAATCAATATTTTAAAAACATAGTGAGATACTTCACATTTTGAACTACCTTCAAAATCTAGTTTTAAGTCACACATGCATATTCACCAAAATTAAAGTCTTTTAACATTTCCTATCAGAAGGTTAATCCCAGCTACTTGAGAGAGTGAAGCAAGACCATCTCAAATTCAAAGTCAGGGGGCTGGGGTTATGGCGCAGTGGTAGCGTGCTCCCCTAGCACGCGGGAGGCACTGGGTTCGATCCTCAGCACCACATAAAAATAAAATAAAGCGAGCCGGGCATGGTGGTGCACGTCTGTAATCCCTGCACTTTGGGAGGCTGAGACAGGAGAATCGCGAGTTCAAAGCCAGCCTCAGCAACGGCGAGGCACTAAGCAACTCAGTGAGACCCTGTCTCTACATAAAACACAAAATAGGGCTGGGGATGTGGCTCAGTGGTCGAGTACCCGAGTTCAATCCCTGGTACCAAAAAAAATAAATAAATAAATAAATAAAAATTAAAATAAAGCTATTGTGTCCACCTACAACTAAAAAATAAATATTTAAAAAAAAAATTCAAAGTCAGCCTCAGCAACTTAAGGAAACCCATTCTCAAAAACAGCTGGGGACCCAGGCATGTTGGCCCATGCCTGTAATCCCAGTGGCTCAGGAGGCCGAGGCAAGAGGATAGCAGGTTCGAAGCCAGTCTCAACAACCTAGTAAGACGGTGTCTCAAAATAAAAAATAAAAAGAGCTGGGGATGTGGCTCAGCAGTTAAGCACCCTTGAGTTCAATCCCTAGCGCGCGCACACACACAAAGGGCTGGGGATCTAGCTCAGTAGTACAGTGCCCCTAGGTGCAATCTCTAGTACTATAAAAAAAGGAAAGGGGGGGGGGACTACCTACAAAGTTTAATATACATAAAACAGTATCACAACTACGTACATGTATCTAATACAGATTTTCAACTTCAAAACTGCAAGTCTATATTCATAACACTTCAGATACTTTACCTAATGCTAAAGGATAAAAGCAATAATGCTCAGAAAAGGAGACAAAGGGGGATGGGAAGAACACCATTGGCCATAAGTCATTCCCTTTGTAATTTGCAAGGACTGCCAAGGCTGAAGAGTGACTTTTTTCAGCCAAAAATCAGAAATCCAATGATGTCATCAGGACCAAGAGCATTATATGACCTGCAATTTCAGCAACTAACTGCTTTGCACTGAAGTCATGGGATTTTCTTTCTTAAGCAGAAAAATGATCTTGAAGTTCACCAAGTCCCTTTCACTTTTTAAGACAAAAAAACAACAGAAATCTTGGGCTGGGATTGTGACTCAGTGGTAGAGCACTTGCCTAGCAAGTGTGAGGCACTGGGTTCAATCCTCAGCACCACATAAAAGTAAATAAAATAAAAATATTGTGTCCATCTACAACTAAAAAAATTTTTTAAAAAGAAAGAAACAACAGGAATCTAAACAGGTTTTGTGTGGTATCCAAGATTACACACACTGCTACTTTATGGTAGAACCAGTACTAGACTTTTTTTTTAAAAAAGCCAATAAAATCTTTTTGCCGCTGCTTTAAAATTTTTCATAGTTCCCAAATTATCCAAAAGACACAGTGCTTTTACAATTTTAAAAAAGCAGGCAAAAGAAACAATGTTTGCTTTAAAAACTACTGAATACTTCCAGAAACATTTTCCCTCTGCTTTCTTGCCTAAGGTCTCAATCTGCTGGCCACTTTCTTACTTAGTAAAGCCTTCCAAAGCACCTACATTCTAGACAAGTCAGGTTCTCTTCCCTCATGACATACTCATGTAAGTTTCCTGGACTTCCTCCATCTAGACCTTAACCTAACTACAATTAGATGACTGTTTAACATCTTTTTTGTTTCTACCTGGGCCTTAAATTGGTGCTTCCCAGGGCCTGGTTCTAGGCTCTTTGCTGACTATACCAGGAGTTCCTAATAAGTCTGTAGTATACATATGAAATTGCACCAAAGAGTTTTATTTGTGTATTTTCCTTCAGGTTCTCAAGGAATGACCTTAAAAAGGCTAAGAACCAAATAATAGATGATTTTGATTATTTACTTGACCAGAGACATCTTTTTTCTTTAGGGAAACCACCACTTGCTCATCTCACATAGTTTCAGGAAGACTACCAATTGCAGTGTTTAATGGGCTCCCTTGTAGCTCCAGTGGGGGATGCAGCCATTTCTGTGTATGGATGGCACCCTTTCCTCCCTGGAAACCAATAAGAATCTCTCCAGGGAACAGAATATATGTATATGGAAAAGAGGCACCCTTTTCCCCTTCTAAATTCATACCAGACAAACCCTATTAGTCTGGAGTTGCTAATGGTCCTCCTCTGTGAAATGAATACACTGGCCTGAAAATGAGGCCAAAAGAGTGGTCATAAGATTCAACCATGCAGCCAGGCGTGGTGGCGCACGCCTATAATCCCAGCACTTTGGGAGACCGAGACAGGAGAATAATGAGTTCAAAGCCAGCCTCAGCTACGGCAAGACACTAAATAACTCAGTGAGACCCTGTCTCTACATAAAACACAAAAAAATAGGCCTGGGGATGTGGCTCAGTGGTGGAGTACCCCTGAGTTCAATCCCCAGTATCAAAAAAAAAAAAAGATTCAACCATGCCTATTTCTAGTCTTTTCAAAAAGATGTGAGAAAGCGGTTTCCCTTTAAGCTAATGTGAGTAGGGCTTTCACAAGCAAACAAGTCACTTGAGTACCACCCAATTCCGACTGTTGAAATAGTAATATTCCGACTGTTAAATAGTAATCATCCCCAAATATCTATCTGCAGCCCAAACCTCTGTCAACTTCCAGACCCATACATACAATTGCCAAGTAGAAACCTCTACTTTGGGTTTTCTTTTCTTTCTTTCTTCCTCTTTTTTAAAAATGTATTTATTTATTCTTTCTTTTGGAACTGGGGATTAAACCCAGGGCTTCAGAGTACATTCTATCACGGTTTTATACAACTAGCCCTAGAAACCTCTATTTGGTTATTTCAGAAACACTTCAAAATCTTTTTTTTTAAACAGATTTTGCATTTCTTTTCTTTTTTTTTTTTTAGTTATAGATGGACACAATGTCTTTATTTTATTACTTTGTATGTGGTGCTGAGGATCGAACCCAGGGCCTCACGCATGCGAGGCAAGTGCTCTACCGCTGAGCTACGATCCCAGCCCCCAAAATCTTATTTTCAAAACGATACTATTTTCTTCCAGTTTCAGTGTCTTCGGTCTTCTGTTCTTCCAACTGACTCTACGACGTTTAATTAATCCCTCAAATTATAAATCTGATTATTTTATCCCTACACGTGACATATCCCTTTCCTCCTCCTTTCCCTACACATCATACCTCCTCCTCCATAAATCAATAGTGAATTATACACAGCCAGAGCAAGTCAAGCTCCACTCTTTCAGACTTTAGTAATACATATAGCAAATCTATATCCTAAAAAAATAACCAGTAGAAGCATAAAAGTTTACTAGGTGCAGTGGCATATACCTGTAATTGCAATTATTTAGGAGGAGGAGGCACAAGTTCAAGGCATACCTGGCCAACTTAGTGAGACACTGTCTCAAAATAAAAAATAAGAAGGACTGGGGGATATAGCTCAAAGGCAGAAAACTCCTGTATTCAGGGCTGGGGTTGTGGGTCAGTGGTAGAGCGCTTGCCTAGCATGTGTGAGGCACTGGGTTCGATTCTTAGCACCACATAAAAATAAATAAAAATGTTCACCCACAACTAAAAATATATTTTTTAAAAAAAATAAAACTCCTAGCGGGCTCAAACCTGTAATTCCAGCACTTAGGGAGGCTGAGACAGGAGAATCGCGAGTTCAAAGCCAGCCTCAGCAATGGCGAGGTGCTAAGCAACTCAGTGAGACCCTGTCTCTAAATAAAACACAAAATAGGGCTGGAGATGTGGTTCAGTGGTCGAGTGCCCCTGAGTTCAATCCCCAGTACCGAAAAAAAAAAAAAAAAAAAAAACTCCTGTATTCAATCCCAAGTACAATTAAAAAAAAAAGTAGCAGCAGCATAAAATTTAAAAATTTTGTTGTGTACCAAAGTCCACAACATCAGAGAAAATAAAAGATACTCAAAAACAATTTCCTTATCTATTCAATGTCTATTCATTAGTCCTATATTTAGCTGCTCAGGGACTTAAGCTCAACCTATGATGAAGTATACTGATCATCTACATCCTTAAGCCCCTAACTAGGCTCTTTTTTAAAATCCATTTCTAGAGATCTCCAGGCACATCAGTTTTTTTGTTTTTGTTTTGTTTTTTATCTTTTTAAAAAATGAGGGTCTTGCATGGTGGTGCACACCTATAATCCTAGAGACTCAGGAGATTGAGACAGGAGAGTCAGCAACTTAGTCACTGTCTCAAAATAAAAAAATATAAAGGCCTGGAGATGTGGCTTAGTGGTTAAGTGTCCCTGGGTTCAATCCCCAGTACCCCCCCCCAAAAAAAAACAACTGAGGGTCTTAAGCATACTGGCTAAAAAAATTGACACACATTGTAATTATGAACATCCAAACACTTTTTTTTTTTTTTTTTTTGATACCGAGGATTGAATTCAGGGGTACTAGACCATTGAACCACATCCCCAGCCCTATTTTGTGTTTTATTTAGAGACAGGGTCTCACTGAGTTGCTTAGCATCTCGCCATTGCTGAGGCTGGCTTTGAACTTGCGATTCTCCTGTCTAAACATGGATTTTTTAACACATATATTTTTTTTAAAAAGTAAATACAAGCTGGGCTCAATGTTGCAAACCTATAGTCTCAGGTATTTGAGAGGCTAACATAAGAGGATTGCTTAAGCCCAGGAGTTTGGGGTCAGCCTGTGTAACATAGTGAGACTCTGTCTGTTAAATAAATACAATAGACCCTTCATACCCTGGGATTCAACCACCCATCAACCATCTACCAATTATGAATCAAAACCATTCAGGGAAAAAAATCTGTACTGAACACATACAAAATTTTTGGTCACTATTCCCTGAACAATACAGTACAACTACTTACACATCATTTATTATGGTATATAACTATTAAGTATTAGATAGTATAAGTAATCTAGAGGCACTGGGGATATGGCTCAGTTGGTAGAGTACCTGCCTCGCATGCGCAAGGCCATGGGTTCAATTCCCAGCACCACCAAAAAAAAAAAAAAAAATGTAAGTAATATAGAGAGGGACTAGGGATATAGCTTATTAGTAGAGCCCTTGCCTAGCATGTGCAAGGCCCTGGGTTTGATCCCCAGGGCCACAAAAATAAATAACACAAGTAACTTAGAGATAACTAAGTATACAAAAGGATGTGTGTAGGTTATATGCAAATACTAGGCCATTTTGAATAAGGGGACATGAGCATCTGAAAGATTTTGATAACCACCAGGCTCCTGGAACCAATCCCAAGGAGGAACAACTATATATAATAATTGTTAATGATGATATATAAATTCTGGATATTCTTGAAAGTGATCCATCTAATTGGTCATCACAATCCCCCACAATTCTCCCAACAATTCCCACTTTACAAAGTCTTGTGCCATTTTGTGAAAATAACCAACTCTTAGAGAACTTGTGAGTTCAGCTAATAAGCAAAAGAAATTAGGGGCTGGTGATTTAACTCAGTAGTAGAATGCTTGCCTAGCATGCACAAGGCTCTGGGTTCAATCCCCAATACCCCTGCCCACACACACACAAATGAAATGGGGGTGGGGGGGAATACAAAGAGCTGGGGTTAAAGTACTTGGGTCTACTGAGAGACCTCATTCAAAACTAAATATTTCAGTCAGGTGCAATGGCACATGCCTGTAATCCTAGCACTTTGGGAGGCTGAGACTGGAGAATTGCAAGTTCAAAGCCAGCCTCAGCAAGGGCAAGGTGCTAAGCAACTTAGTGAGACCCTGTCTCTACATAAAACACAAAATAGGGCTGGGGATGTGGCTCAGTGGTCAAGTATCCCTGAGTTAAATCCCCAGTACCAAAAAAATAAAAAATTTTAAAAAAATTTTAAAAAAAAGACTTGAGTTAGAATTCAAAATGGAGCTTGAAGACTGGGTAAGACTTGGATATATAACTGGCCATATATGCAGTCCATGTAGAAGGAACACTATAACCAACAGTAAAGGAGGAAGGTGAAAAAAGAACAGGTAAAAGAAACAAAAACAAACCACACAACAGAGAAAATGAAAACAAAATCATATCATTACCGGAGCAGGGTAAGAACCTGATTTAAAGGAGGCAGGGGTAAAAGCAGGGGGAGGGGGAAGCACATGCGGTAGAAATTAAAGAGAAAAAAAAAACCCTGAAAACCAAGTAACCTCAGATTTGAAAACTCAACAAATAAATTTCTAGGAAAAATATGGAACACTAAATTCACACAAGAAAGAAAAAACCTATGTAAAACGATAGCTATTAAATAAATTGAAATGGTACTTAAAATCCTCTCCAGGAAAAAAGATAAAGGCCTGAACGGTCTTATAGGTGATGTCTGCCAAACTTTCAAGAACAGATAATCCCAGCACAAAACTCCTGAAAAGAGAAAAAGAAGGAAAACTGCCCAACTTATTTTATGACTTTACTATAACTCTTAATACCAACATGAATTAAGAATTATGTCAGAGTTAGCAGGAAAACAAAGAAGCTATAATATCATGAAAGCAGAATCAACATATGTTGGCAGATTCAACAAGATGTGATGGAATAGGAAAAAGGTTTGGGTCTGGTATGGCATCAACAAAAATAAGGAACACTAAAGAAGCCAAAAGGAAGAGTTCAGTTTGAACTAGAACAACCAGGCTGATTATGCATAAAGCAAATGAAAAAATAAGACCCATGCACAAGAGAAATTAACAAGAGATTTCAGAAATATTCAGACAAAAAGGTCTGAATAATAATGTCAAGGGACTGGAGACATAGAAAAGTGACCTGAAGAGTGAAACTTGGAACACTTATATATGAGAGGAAGTGAATGTATTAAGAGGAAGTGACTAGATTAAGTATAGTGGTACATGCCTGTAATCCCAGTGATTAGGGAGGCTGAAACAGGAGGATCATAAATTTGAGGCCAGCTTCAGGAACTTAGTGAGATCCTGTTAAAAACTTTAAAAAAATATATATATATGTTTTAAAGGGCTGGGGATGTAGCTCAGTCAGAAGTGCTCCTGGGTTAAATACTCACTACAAAAATAAAGGAAGAAAGGGTGGCATCCAAAGAGAGAATAAAGCAGCAGAAGCCCCCTTTTCACCTAGTTAATTCTCTCTTACTCTTCTTTCTTCACACTGTGCCAGGTTCTGAGGTAACATTTTTAGGGAGGTGTTCTTATAATCTCCCAGCACCAGGTCAGATCCCAATTTTAAAACCTCTTTTTAACTCCTATAATACTCTGTACTTCAATTGTAACAATATTTTTACTTAATTATAGAACTCCTCCTTCAATATATGTCAACATATGTCTCCCCCACTAGACATTAAACTCCATGACAGCAAAGGCCCAAACTGTGGTTGCATCCTTTTGCTTTGCACAGTATTTTAGAATACAGCAAGCATTTCTAGAATAAAATGTACAGATGAATGAAAGCCAAAGAAAAACATTTCAAGAAGTTGGGCAGGCAATGTAACTCAGTGGCAAAGTGCGTATCTAGCATGTGAGAGGTCCTGGGTTCAATCCCCTGGATTAGATTCCCAGGATCAGCATTATCAAATAGAAAAGAATGTGAAGTGGATGTTAAATGTACAGGAACTTCAGGGAGAGGATAGAATAAAGGTACTTAAATGTGTTGATCAGTTCCTAGTCAACAAAGGGTTAAGAAGTGGATGGATGGCCACCATGTCCAGGCAGGAAAAGTAGACTACTCTTGGCAACCTCTACAGATGAGATTATGAATGACCGAGTTTTAATTTTACTTCAGCTTTGCTCTATTTTGCAACTTCTCTTTAATGGCCACTTATTACTTTTATAGGGAAAAAAAACTTTAAAATGTTAATGTACTCTGAAAAGGAAAACAGCAACAAGACAGCTTAAGGAAATAGCAAACTTAAGCAAAGGGGTTTTGTGAATTTAAGGAATCTTAAGTACATCTATACTTTTAAAAACCAAAGACAACAGGAAGAATAACTTGTGCTCCATTTAGCAGGAAAATCAGGGAAAGATAAAACCAGGTGTTAACTAGCAAGAAGAACCAAAACAATATTCTTCCTCTTCAAGGAAAGCAGCTGATGAGAAGGAATCCAGAAGGGCTCCCACTACATACCTCAATCTTTTCAGTAACGGGTGGGGAGAAGTGCAGAAAACTAAAAAGGTTTAAAATGGGCTCCACAGAGAATGTGAAGAGGAAAACAATAACAGTATTGGTTCTATTAAAAATACATTCCAAATTTTAATCGGCCTTTCGTAAACAGCTCATTCCTAGATCAAGGAATCACTCAAATTTAAATTTAAAAAGCGAAATAATTCTGGCTCACGATCTATTTCAACAACTGAAAATAAGCATTGTTACCTTCTAATTTAATTCGAAGTTTAAATCCTTTCACAAGCAAATACAATCAAGGAGTTGTTTTGAACTGAAGCAACAAAAACAGCGCGCTTCAAGTACGTATAACTGAAAAACGCTACTATATGTGAAAGTATTTGAAGCTTTTGTTTAAAAAAAGAAAAACTGCTATGCCTCGACACGACGTTCCCGAGTTCAAATCCCAGCTCATTCACCTAAATTATTAATCTCTTTGCGACTCAGTTTCCTTCTCTAAAATGAGAAATACAATAACCACGGTTAAAAAAGTAGATCACGTATTACAGGTGCCAAGTTCCCACTATGTACTCAGAAAAACCTGCAGTGCTTAAACCAAACTAAAACATCCGAGCGCACGAAGGAGTACAAAACACCAGACCCTAACACACGGATATGATTTTTCTGTCCTGACGCAAGCTTTTTTTTTTTTTTTTTTTTTTTTGCCAAGCCTTTCCACTGGGAGTCTGGAAATAGTAAAAAAGGTTACAAGCAATCCAGTAGAAAGTTTTCCGAAATTGAAGGGCAGAATCACAACAGACATGGCAGCGGAGGCCGCGCAGGACAACAGGTGAACCGACACGCAGCGACCTCGGAGAAAACCGGCACCTTCCAAGTTGGAGGGCGGGCTAGCAGCTCCTCCGGGCTCGACTACCACACTTTGTTCTCCTTCCCTTCTTACCAAAGCGTACCAAGACGAACCCCGAATATCAACCTCGCAGCTCCAGGGCGGGGAGCTGAGCGCCTTTCCCATTTAAGGATTCCAGTAGCGTCCTCGGAGTGGCTTTCGCCCACACCACCTTCCCAAACACGGCCTGTGACCCAGGGGTGGGAAGGGAAACAAAAGAGGGCCCGGACGGCACGACCCGACACGACGCGGGGCCGGGGGTCTGCGGAGGGGATCGCAGGGCCCAGGGCGCGCCACGGCCTCACCAGCCCGGCCGGGCCGCCCCTCACTCCAAACTTCGCCTGCGCCCGCGCCGGCCTCCTCGCCGAAGCCGGCCTCTCCCGCCGCGCACACGCACTTCCAGACAAACCAACTCACCCGGACCCCGGGGAACTCATCCTCCAGCCCTCGGAGCGGAGCGGGTGTTGGGGCAGCGAGCCGCCGGGGCGCGGCGGGGCCCGGCTCGGCCTCCGCCCTCGGCGTGCAGCAGCCCCGGCCCGGTCGCCCCTCGCGCGGCCGTGCGATCCTCGTCTCGCGCGGACCGACGCGCCGGAGCCCAAGCCTTCCTGCCCGCCCTCCTCTCACTTCCCTCCTCCCTCCTCCTTCGCCCAGCCTGGCAGGCGGATTCCAATCTCGGCAGCCGTCGCCGCCGACACTAGCACGCGGGGGAGGGGCGGCGCGGGTACGGGGGCCGGGGGGAGGGGCGGCCCTCCACGAGAGTCGACACGGCGCGCGCGCACTAGGAGGGCGCCCGCCAGCGCCGCGCGCACCCCAACGCGGGAGCCAGCCCCGCCCCGCCCCGCCCCGGACACGAAGTGAGCCGAGTGCCCGGCGGAAGGACCCGAAAGGCCCGCCGAGCCCGGCGCCCCGCTGCCGGGGAGGAGGGCCAGCCGCCGGCAAGGGGGCGCCGGGCGGCTGTGGGGAGGGGGCCAGTCCTCCGCTCCGGCCTGTCGGCCCCTAGCGTCGAGCCAGCCCCGCAGCCGCCGTGGTGGGGCCACTCTGCGGAAGCCGCATTAAGCAGACAACTCGGGGTGCACCCAACGAAGGGCCTCCTGGCCGGGGCTTCCAAGACCCACTGTCCCCGCGGGTTTCTTCAGGCCGGCCCTCTGCTCCCAACTCACACTCCCTTTGAGCTTCAGTCATCGGGTTTGAGAAATGAGTCTGATCGCTTAGGAGGCACCAAGTCACCAAGGTGGGGTTAGATTGCACGGTCGTGGTAGTAGTCGTTGGACAAAGAAAAATGTAGTTACACTACATTCATTACTCTCCCACTCACCGCTCCCGGGTTCTTGCTCTGGGCTCTCGGCCAGCGTGCCGAGGCGCAGTTAGGGAGGTGGAGGTGCACGCGGTTAGAGGGAGCAGCAGGGAAAGCAGCATTTCCAGGTCGATCCTTCAGCCCCGAGGCCGGCCCGCTCGGGTTGCTGTGATCTGCGAGCCGGTGAATTCCAAAGGCATAAGATAAGAAGCGGTGGGAGCCCAGCCGAACTTAAGTCAGCACACTATAAATATTGCTTTCATTTCTACCTTTGGCTCACTAGAGTGACCTCGTATACCCTCCAGTGTCTTATTCCCTCCATTTGGAAAATGCAAATAATTGTCACTACTTATCTTCTTCCATTATCTCCGATTCTTTGTGCAAAATTCTGTTAAATGTATTCAATGACCTGTACGTGAAGGAAGAAAAGATTGGCCCCTTTTTAACCAAATGTGACTTTAATAACCTCTTTGATAAGTATTTCAACAAAAGTATCATGTTCAATTAGTTTGCTTTACATAGATGCCTTAAGTTTTCTTTAAAAATCACTTTCAAACGGTGAAAAGAAAGAGGGAAGGAAAAGAATGTGCCAGGCACTGCTACTAACATTTACATACAATCTCGCCTAAAGAAATGTTTGGATTCCATGATATTTCCTTATATTATGATATAAGTGTTGAAATTCCCTTATATTCTTGTTTAAAGTTTTGGGGGGGGGGTCTTTTTAGCCTTTCTCACTTTTCTCTTTTTTCTACCATTACCCTTCTAGCCTGAGATACCCTCCATAATGACGAATTATTTTTCAGTTCTCTTTTCATCTCTGATCTTTTTTCTTTCTGGAGCTGTTTAGCTGTCTCAGGTTTGAGAGTCGTGCATTATTGTATCTTGATATGCAAGAACAATATGATACGAGATTCTTGGCATCGACTAAAATTTGTCACTTTTCTCCAATTTTCTACATACTCCCCTGCTTTAATTTGAAGGGAAAGATTGGACCATTTTCTCAAAGAGATTCAGACTGATTGACCAAAGTAATATGCTGAGCAATGTGTCATGGCAAAAAATAACATGGCAAGTGGGTTGTTATGCCCTCTGCAGCCTAATTCAATTTTTGGACATAGGAATCAGTCTATAAAATAGCCAAGAATCTCAGGTTGGAACTTTACTGCATCAAGTTTCTGAAACATACAAATTGGTATTGCTTGACTTGTGTTGTATGCCACTGAAATAGAAGCAAAATTGAGACATCAAATTTTAAGTCATGCTATCAATGCTTCTCTACAAAAGGATCTTCTTTTCAAATACTTGGAATGTTACTTGATATCCTTTTGCTCTCTTTAGAAAAGACCCACCTACAGCCAAGGCTTAGCATATCACAGCAAGTATCCTCCTCAGTGAGAACTGAGCAAGGGCATGGTGTTGTCTGGTTCCTGGCATGTGTATGCATGCCAACCTGTTTCTCCGGTTTGCCTGCCCATTAAATGAACAGAGCAACCAGGAAGCCTAAGGAGACATCTGGACACGTATGGTCTGGCCCCCAAAGTCAAAGGCAACAACTCAAGCTCCCATTTTAACATTCTGTAATGTGGTAATGTTCCTTCAGATTAATAGAAGAGACTGGAAATGTTTTGCTATGTGCATTTAGGTCTCAAAAATGGTATCTGTTGCCTAAAAACTCAGGAACCATTAGTTTGGAATGGAAAGGATCCTTCTCATACATTTCTCCTCTCCTCAAGGACACCTTCCCTAATCACCTATCTTAAATTAACATCCCAAATTCACAGCCAATTTCACTTTCTTTATGCCACTTATTGTTATCTGAATTTCCTTGTTTATTTAGTTTGATTATGGTCTGAACCCCTCTGCCCCATTAGAATGTAAACTCTAGGAAAGCAGAGACTTTCTCAGCCTGTTCTCAACTCTCTCATCAGAGCTCAGTGCCCTGAGCATAAGTGCTCAACATTTGTTAACTGAGTGAGATAGATAAGCATAGGATTTCCTCTGAGCATTTCTGAACCTTGTCACCAAGACCCTTCCAGTGTTAGGAGGTAGCATGGCTACATGGGAAAGGGAGATTGAGGGTTTGCCAGGAAAGCTATGAATTACATCATCTTCAATGAAATGGGACTTCTGCCTTCAGGGATCCAAGTTCAATAGATTAATCCAAGTTAATCCAACCGAAGTCATTTTCCTGTTGTAAAGATTTTATGAGGCAAAAGGCAGTGCTAAATCTCTGTGAGTATGAAGATAAGTTAGAGCCCAGTGAAGACTAGTGAAAGGATGCCCTTAGTAGGTGACACTTCAGGTTGGTTTCAAACCTAATATTAAATGGATAAAATTGCTGTAAACAGCTTTATTTTTCAGCAAGAATACTACGTCAGTCATTTTGTTAATGATACTCACATGGTTTAGAGGTACTGAGCCAAAACAGATTGTATATGAAAAAAGAGGGATATACCTAAGAATAATTCAGGGCACAAAACACAAAAGCTTAAAAACCTGAATGTATGCTTTGTCATGGCAGAATATTTACTTTGAAGCACCTCTATTTTTACTTCTAAACAACTTGCTCCTTCTCCCTTACTCCTTTTTAATCTTGCTTTGCTTTCAAAGCACCATTTACTGTAATTAAAAGACCATTTACTGAGGATATTGCTGCAAAATTGCCATCACTTTGTCCTACTTTGTCCATGAACTCTGTATTCCTCTTTTCCCTAGACCTCTTATCATAGAACCCAGTCCTTTCCTAGACTCTGAGGCAGAAAGAATTCCCAGAGCTGCAGTACCAAGCCCAAGACAGCCTTTGCTGATTACTTAGGGAGCCCTGACCTCGGCCCCTTTCTAAGAACAGACCCATCACCCTTTTATATTTGAACTCTGGCCTCCTGGCCCGCCTGGAACTCAGTTTTCTCTGCCTATCCTCTGAACTCAGCCCTCTCTACAACACAACACTGGCCACACTCCAGATTCTCTGCACCTGTGTGTTCTACACATCTACAAGGCCCTTTTTCCTCCATTACCTCAGGTTGGCCATCCTGATGCCTGCTGTTCTTCTGGACTACCACCTGTTGTTTGCTCACTACTCTCTGGCTATCAAGTACTGCCTAGAGATCTGCAGTTCCTCCCACTCCAGCTCCCACTCAGCCCAGGGCAAATCTTGTCCTCTGTCCTGGTGTAGTTCACTGCCTCACCTTTCCCTGCCCATGGAGCAGGGGGGTTATGATCAGTTGTAGTGGGACCCCTTCTCGTGCTGCAAATTGAACCTAGAGCCTCAATCCTACTAGGAAAGTGCACTATTACTGAGCTACAACCTAGGCCTGGGATTATTTTTTAACCAAATAAAAATGATATACTTATATATAATGTAAATATTTATGTTTCACATATAATATTTAAGCCGGGCACGGTGGCACAAGCCTGTAATCCCAGCACTTAGGGAGGCTGAGACAGGAGAATCGTGAGTTCAAAGCCAGCCTCAGCAACGGCAAGGTGCTAAGCAACTCAGTGAGACCCTGTCTCTACATAAAACACAAAATAGGGCTGGGGATGTGGCTCAGTGATCAAGTGCCCCTGAGTTCAATCCCCAGTACCAAAAAAACCCAAAAAAACAAAACTACAAAAAAACACATATAACATTTAATAAAATATTTATATTTTATACATAATATAAATACATAATTATATAAATATATATTGCATAATGTCATATATAATATATAATTTTAAATAAAATGTAAAATTTTATATGTAGAAAACATGAATGTATATATACTGAATACATATTTTATATAATTTTTATCTGGATAAAAAAATAAATCTGGTCTAGAAGTGTTGCTCAGTGGTAGAGAGGTCCTTAGCATGCATAAGGCCCTGGGTTCCATCCCCAGAACCAAAATCCAAAATACATCAATAATAATCCAAGTATAATATATTTGGAAAAATTCCTAATATTTCTCTCTCTCTCTCTCTTTTCTTTTTTTGGTACTGGAGATTGAACCCAGGGGCACTAAATCACTGAGCCACATCCCCAGCCCTATTTTGTGTTTTATGTAGAGACACGGTCTCACTGAGTTGCTTAGCGCCTCGCCCTTGCTGAGGCTGGCTTAGAACTGGCGATTCTCCTGTCTCAGCCTCCCTAAGTGCTGGGATTACAGGCTTGCACCACCGCGCCCGGCTTTTTCTTTTCTTTTTGTACTAGAGATTGAACCCAGGGAACTTTGCCACTGATATGTGTTCCTAGGACTTTTAATTTTTTCTTTGAGACAAGATCTCCCTAAATTTTTTCTTTTCTTTTTTCTTTCTTTCTTTCTTTCTTTTTTTTTTTTTTTTTGTACCAGGGATTAAACTCAGGGGTACTCGACCACTGAGCCACATCCCCAGCCCTATTTTGTGTTTTATGTAGAGACAGGGTCTCACTGAGTTGTTTAGTGCCTCGCCCTTGCTGAGGCTGGCTTTGAACTTGGAATTCTCCTGTCTCAGCCTCCCAAAGTGCTGGAATTACAGCCGTGCACCACCACACCTGGCAGGATCTCCCTAAATTTCTGAGACAGCCTACAACTTGCTATCCTCTTGCCTCAACCTCCTGAGTTGCTGAGATTACAGGTGTGTACCACTGCATCTGGCTTCTTTAAAAAATTATATATATATATATATATATATACATGTGTGTGTGTGTGTGTGTGTGTGTGTGTGTGAGCGAGAGAGACCTATATCTGATTGCACTTCTCCTAAACACTGATTCTGCTCAAGAATTCCTTTTAGACTGCTAGTCAAGAAGTGCCAGCATCTGGGGCTCAGTGATAATCTGACGAGTGGCTAGTCAGAAGAAAATAAGATGCCATATTGAAGATTCAAGCCAAGACAAATGGGAAGTTTAAATCCTGGATCAGCCAAGCAAAGTGCCTTTCATCCCAGCTACTTGGGAGACTGAGGCAGGAGGACTGCAAGTTTGAGGCCAGCCTCAGCAGTTTAGTGAGACCCTGACTCAAAATAAAATAATAAAAAAGGTTGGAGATATAGCTCATTTGTAGAGTGCCCCTGAGTTCAATCCTCAGTAGCATGCGGAAAAAAAAATCCTGGACCAATACTGCAGAGTCGTTAACAGCCACACTGTCTACTGAATGTGGCCTACATGGTTATCAGACTGTGGTGCTGTGGTATGTCAACAGTGTGACCAAGCATACTTATTTATACACCAGATATATTGGGGATATCTGTCCCAGTGCTGCATTCAAAGTCCTAGAGGACAAGAACTACATTATTCACAGGAACCGTTTATACTTGCTCCACTGTATCTATTCCCTAGTATCATTTCCTAGGATGGAGACCCAGGGGCCTTGATTGTGTTAAGCACACACTCTACCACAGAGCTACATCCCAAGCCTCTATATCCCTAGTATCTATCATACTACTTGGCATGTTAGTAGGTGGTCAGTAAATGTTTATTGAATGAGTAACTGTATGTGTTAGGTATTATAGTAAACTCCTGTCCTTTAACAGCTTAAAATCTACTAGTAAAAATAAGACATCTATATAATTCTTGCATTAGATTTTTGTTTCTGAGTTAGGATTTATTGATCTTAAGATGGCTGAGGGCTGGGTGTATAGCACAGTGGTACAGTGGTAGATTGAGAGTTTGCTCTCACTTATTTTTATTTATATCAGCCACTGCAAGTTTAGGGTTATTGTTTTAAATTTTGAGGATTAATGATAAAGCATATATCTTGAGTCTACTTCTTGAATGAAACATCACTTTCACTTATCTTGCAAGTCTACTAACAAATACTGTACGTGACAACAACAGATGTTGACTAAATTTTAACAGCTTTTTTCAACAAATATGTGAGGTTCCATTTACTCTTTAAAACAAATTCCTCAATTCTTTCACAGAGAAATGTAATCATATATTTAACCAGTAACCAATACCTGTCAGTGTTTCTTTTAAAATATAGGTTATACTTTATTTTCCATTTAATTTGCTACCTACCTTTAAGTCTGACTTCCTTATATACCTAAATTATATCATCTCTCTCTCCTATTGATCATTCCCTCTTCAACTAATCTTGCCCAGATTTTCTACATTTCCTTTAATGAAACATCACTCCCATTTAGTCTGGAAATCACTGCTCTCAGGCAACCATCTGTCTCCTTGCTTCCAAAGAATTAGCCACATTCATTCTCCATTTAATGCCTATAATACCCAAGTACCACCTCTGCTAGGAAATCGTCTTTGCTCCATTCTAAACTTCTTAGGCTTTTGTCTCTGTAGTCTATATCCTTGACTTTTTTGCATGCCTTTCTTCTTCCTGTGTCTTTCTCCAAAACAAGATTTTGTACCTTTATTCACTTACACATATTTGTCCAAATGAAGTCAATTAGAATCCAATATAAGGGCCGGGCACGGGGTGCACGCTTGTAATCCCAGCACTCTGGGAGTCTGAGACAGAATCCCGAGTTCAAAGCCAGCCTCAGCAACGGTGAGGGGCCAAGCAACTCAGTGATACCCTGTCTCTAAATAAAAACACAAAATAGGCCTGGATATGTGGCTCAGTGGTCAAGTACCGCTGAGTTCAATCCCTGGCACCCCCCCCAAAAAAGAAAAAGAAACATTCACATCAATCAAATAAATAAAAATGTTAATTACAGACATAATATTGGATTTTTTTTTTTTTTTTGGTACCAGGAATTGAACTCAGGGGCACTCGACCACTGAGCCACATCCCCAGCCCTATTTTGTGTTTTATGTAGAGACAGGGTCTCACTGAGTTGCTTGGCCCCTCACCATTGCTGAGGCTGGCTTTGAACTTGGGATTCTCTTGTCTCAACCTCCCAGAGTGCTGGGATTTCAGGCGTGCACCACTGCATCCAGCTGAATGTTTCTTTATAACAAAAGTCACTCTATCCTTGTAGTAGTGCATCATACTAATCAAATTTTAACTAAACATTTTGTATTCCATCAAAACCAAGATATTAAAAAAAACAAGATATTGATGATTATAAAATATCCTGTTATTTTAGGTACAACAAAGAAAGAAAAACCAGTCGAGCGCAGTGGCACACACCTGTAATCCTAGCACTTTGGGAGGCTGAGACTGGGGAATCCCAAGTTCAAAGCCAGCCTCAGCAAGGGCGAGGCACTAAGCAACTCAGTGAGACCCTTTCTCTACATAAAACACAAAAAGATAGGCCTGGGGATGTGGCTCAGTGGTGGAGTACCCCTGAGTTCAATCCCCAGTACCAAAAAGAAAGAAAGTAAAACCATTGCCAATTAAACTATGACACATCATCAATTATAAGACATCTCAATCTCAGAGAGGTTAAAATGTCAAAAAATGGGCATTTAAAAATTGATGCAATACAGTGTGTTTTAATGTATCCAGAAGACAAAACAGTGCTGTACAGGCCAATAGTTAGAAATGTTGAGTTTCTAGGTTTTTCATGTATGATCTTATTTGTTCAGCCCAATCCCTGAAGAGTCACACTGTGAATGTTAACCACTAAAGCAGAGGCTGTACAGTTGGACTGCATATAAACATGTAAAACAAACAAAAGTGATTCAGTCACATAAAGTTTAGAAGAAATACTACAGTGAGGTCACGTGTTTGGATTATATTACAAATAAAAAATTAACTTTTTGACAGTTGCTTATACTTAAAATGTGTGATGACAGAAGAATTAAATATTAGATGTTAACACACGTTTTTAATCTTTGGAAATGTTAAACTAAGCAATCAGAAAAATCTCAGTCTCGTAGTAGAATGACTTTACATCTATCCCGGAAGTTGAACAATAGTGCTTGTTGCTTATGGGGCCATCAGGAAAAGCCAGCTGTGGATTTCTTTCTAGTACAATTGATTGCTTCCGCTGTATATAAAATTGAAAGAATAGGGTGCTTTAGTGCGGAAAAAGGATATCCTGCTACACAGCTCCTATTTCCTCACAAAGGCTATTACTGAGCTTTTTGCCATTAATTCACATGCATTGGATTATCCTGTGATGAAAGACCAAAAGGCTTTTCATTTTTATAGTCTCTTATCTCCTATTTATTTGGCACCTCTCTGGAGATACCTGCTCTTCTCCCAAGACTAGCTAATTGCTAGGATGTCAGAAGGTGGCTAATGACTGACTTCCTTTTTAGAGACTAATTGTGAACTCATCTCCACTTTTCTTGGGGTGGCATTTCTCATTGCTAATTTCTGGGTTCTTTCATTATTTGAAATGACAGATGCTGCATTTTCAATGCCAGCTTTCAATCCCTGCCCAGAGTATAGTTTGAGACCAGCAAGTGACTCTTATAAATCCTCTATATAGACCTACAGTGGCCACTGTAATAACCACTTGTCCTACATCTTTGGCTATGTAAATTCTAAACTAGTTAAAGTAAATAAAATTTAGTTTCTCATTCTGGCTACATGTATACATATTCTCACCTTCTTAGTCTAGCCACATTAAATGCTGGATAGCCACATGAGGTTAGTGGCTACTGGGTTGGAACAGGGCAGATGGGACATCTCCATTTTCACTGAAACTTCTACTGGGGAGATCAGCTCAGGCCTTCTGAATAGCATGTGAAACCATGGATTGAACTGATGTTCCTGTTCTCACTATTCAGTGGGTGTTGCTATTCAATAGATAAAAAGTTCCAACTTATATGAAATGGTTTTTGTTTTTGTTTTGGTTTGGTTTGGTTTTGGGTACCCAGGATTGAACCTAGGGGCACTCAACCATTGAGCCACATCCTTATTCCTTTTTATTTTGAGATGGACTCTCACTAAGTTGCTTAGGGCCTCGCTAATTTGCTGAGGCTGGCTTCGAACTTGCGATCTTCCTGCCTCAGCTTCCTGCATCTCTAGGATTACAGGTGTACACCACCATGCCCATGAAGTATTCTTACCATAATTAAAAACATATGTATTCTTTGTTAATAGAAAATTGGCCAACATGCTAATACTGGTTGTCTCTGGTAGTGGAACCAGATTGTTTTTTCTGTTTTCTACTTCTATGTGCTTTTCAGATTTTATTTAATAAGCAAATTTTCCTTTCTTTAGTAAAATTAAAGATACCTAAACTCATTCATTTCTTTTTTTTTTAAATGTTTTCAGTTGCAGATGGGCACAATACTTTATTTATTTATTTTTATGTGGTGCTGAAGATCAAACCCACTGCCTCACACATGCGAGGCAAGCGCTCTACTGCTGAGTTACAACCCCAGCCCCTCATTCCTCTTTTATTGCCAACTTCAGACTAAGGTGATCTCATCTGGCCCCTGTCTCTAAAAGAGGAAGTAGTCATTCTGAGCTACTGTTTCTTCAAAAATTACTCTTAGGCGGCACCTTTTAGTTGAGAGATCTGTCTTTTCTTCCATCTTAGCATGAACAGCATCAGAGTCCTGTGTTTCAGGTGTCTTAGAGCCCTATGAAATAGAATTTAAAAAACAACCTTCCAGAAGACATAGTACCTGATTTCTAGCACTCCTCTCACTCAGGTCTTCACTGGGTGTTTTGCCAAGATCCATGTATTTGTAAACTACAGGTCATAGTCTCAGAGTCAAGGCCCAACAGGTAAAGGAGACTCATGGATTGAAGAGTGCTCTGATTTTACCACTGAGAAGAGAATCATAAAAATAAATCCTTGTTTCCTAAAAGTTCAGACATGACCATACAGGTTTAATTAGGAACAGCAAGCTGTTTACAGCATATTATAAACTGTATAAAGCAGACCTCAGAGGACACTCCCAACGGATGTCCCATGAACCCTTCCCTCCTCTAGTCCAGATTCAGCAGATCTGGCTTGGTGAAGTAGGGTGCTGCAATGCCAGCCAGAAGAGCATTCCATAAATCCCTTTCCAGAATTTTCCATGACCAAAAGAGATGGCCAAGAGTTCATGGAATGTCTCTCTGCTTTTTCTTCTTTAAAGTTTGAAGGCAATTGCACTGTTTTCCTGACTGCTTCTGCTTCTATCCACCAAAAAGACTCCAGAAACAGGATTAGCAGCATACATACCATAGTAAGAACACAAAATTTGTGGAGTCAGAATTCTGACTGTACTTCCTATTTTTTGACGTTGACCAAAGTTTGTCAACTTCTCACAAATCCAGTTTCTACATTTATAAAAAGGAGACAAATAATATCAATCTAATGAAACAGTTGTGAGAATTAACTAAGATAGCATATGCAAAATGGTTGGGGTAGAGTCAGTGCCCAATTTTTGTTACTTTTCCTCTACCTTCTAGAAAGTGATTTGTTCATTAGTGTTTGTTAAGAAGTAGAGAAAACAACTATAAAACTCTTAATAAGCCTTACTTCAAATACAGACCAGCACAGTGTAGTAATTAGTAAATGATTTTTGTTACAGGGTGGACAAGTTCCAGTTCTTCTCTCCAGCCTTAGCTCCAGAATCACCCTCTCTAGAAAATCTTGACTGTCCACTCTCAAGCTGGGCTAGTGGGCTTCCTGAGTACCAGTTACCACCCTCTGCTTTGCAAGCCAGGACACCTAACACTGAACATGGAGTACACAGTGTTACAGAACGCCTTCTCTAGTGCACCAGTTTTGTTTTGTTTTGTTTTTAATAAGCAACTTAAAGGGCATGATTTTTCTTTCAGCTAAAGTATTAGATTGTAAATGAAATTTCACAATTGTAGCGGATTCCCAAGAGAACATGTGTTTAATGTCCTTTGCTTTCAGGTCTTCCTTGTATAAAAGTTAGTGAAACATTTATTACCATATTATGATGAAATTATGGAATAAGTTATCTATTTCTTCCGTCAGACTATGCGTTCTGTGCAGCAGGGATTGTGTCTCATTCATCTTTGAATCTGTAATACTTAGCCACTTATCTTGAAGCCTGGCTCACGGTAAAGGCTCCATAGATATTTGTGGAACTGAACTCGACTCTGTCTTCCTTCCAGTATTTCTGGTAAATATAATATTTCCTCCAAGGAGAGGAACCATTTAACTGATGGGACTTCAGATCCAGTTCCTAATGGAGAGAGGTATTTTGAGGAGAGGTATTAAACCTATCTGAAACTTGACTTCCCTAACTGGTAGGATTGTGAAAATTCAGTGAGAAAAGATACACAAAATGCCAGCCCTAAACACAAGCATAGAAGGTACACTGAAAGATAAAAATGAAACACTTAGCTGGGCACAGAGGCACATACCTATAGTCCCAGTTAGCTGGGATGCTGAGGCAGGTGGATTGCTTGAGCCTAAGATGATGATGATGATGATGATGATGAAGAAGAAGAAGAAGAAGAAGGAAGAAGAAGAAGAAGAAGAAGAAGAAGAAGAAGAAGAGGAGGAGGAGGAGGAGGAGGAGGAGGAGGGAGATTTAGTACTGGGATTAAACAGGGAGTGGGTGCTCTACCACTGAGCTATATCTTCAGCACTTTTTATTTTTTATTTTGAGACAGGGTTTTGCTAAGTGGCATAGGCTGGCCCCAGACTTGGTGATCCTCTTGCCTCAGCCTTCCTAGTCACTGAGATTATAATGACTACAGCATGATGCCCAGGATTTTTTTTTTTTTTTTTGGTACTGGAGATTGAACTCAGGGGCACTCAACCACTGAGCCACATCCCAAGCCCTATTTTGTGTTTTATGTAGAGACAGGGTCTCACTGAGTTGCTTAGCACCTTGCCCTTGCTGAGGCTGGCTTTAAACTTGCAATTCTCCTGTCTCAGCCTCCCTAAGTGCTGGGATTACAGGCTTGCACCACCACGCCCAGCTGATGCTCGGGATTTGGAGGTCAGTTGGGCAACATAGTGAGACTCCATCTCAAACATTAATAATAAATAAATAAGCAAATAAATAAAACACATATTTCTTTTCCTCAAAAGTCACATTGTAGTTATGAACCTACACGCTATGAGATGATTCAGGCTATTTTAATCATTTCAAGCAACTCAGAAAGGACCTGGTATCCATGACTCAGGTCTGAGCCACTGCATGGAGCTTCCACAACACCCTTATTCTTCCTCCTAAACATTCAACCTCCTATTACCATGCTACTCAACAGCTTGCTTATCATCAGGGTCACCCTCACATTAAACCTGGCTTATAAGAAAGGGATAAAGCAACTAGAAGGTGGAGAAAGGTAACCACTTGTTAGGAGCTGAGACCTGCAGAGCCATTCCAACGTCACCTCACTCAGTAATCTGATTTATACCTTCCCAACTCCAGGGCATGTCTTGGTCCTGGTTGCAGAGACAGCCCTGAACAAAAGTTGCTAATTCCTAACACAGAGCATGAACTAGGCAATTACAACCCCCTAAATGGCTATGTCTTCCATTCTAGCGTCCTGGGTCCAGAGTAGCTTTACCAGGAAATTAATGAACCTCAACTTCAAGATATTTTTTTAAACTAATTTATTTAAATGCATTTCAAGTCATAGTACATATATAGAACTCAATGTTTCCATTTCTCTGGTTGCAAACCAGATAGAGTCACACCATTTGTGTCTTCATACATGCACCTAGGGGGGTAGTGATGACCATCTCATTCAACCATCTTTACTACACCCCTTTCCTTTTCTCTCCCCCCTCCTCCCCCTTGCCCCATCCAGAGTTCCTCCATTTCTCCTATGTTCTCCAGTCCCACTCCCCTTATGTATCAACATCTACTAATCAGAGAGAACATTTGGCATTTGGTTTTTTGGGATTGGTTTACTTCACTTAGCATAATGTTCTCCAATTCCATCCATTTGCCTGCAAATGCCATAATTTTATTCTCTTTTATTGCTGAATAATATTTCATTGTGTATGTGTACCACAGTTTCTTTATCCATTCATCTACTGAAGGGCATCTAGGTTGCTTCCACAGTTTTGCAATTGTGAATTGCACTGCTATAAACATTGAAGTGGCTGCATTTACTGTAGTATGCTGTTTTTAAATCTTTAGGGTATAGGCCAAGGAGTGGAATAGCTGGATCAATTGGTGGTTCCATTCCAAGTTTTTTAAGGAATCTCCATACTGCTTTCCAGATTGGTTACACCAGTTTGCAGTCCCACCAGCAATGTTTGAGTGTGCCTTTTTCACCACATCCTCGCCAGCACTTATTGTTGCTGGTATTTTGGATAGCTGCCATTCTGACTGGTGTGAGATGAAATCTGAGAGTAGTTTTGAATTGCATTTCTCTAATGGCTAGAGATGTTGAACATTTCTTCATATATTTGTTTATTGATTGTATATCTTCTTCCGAGAGGTTTCTATTCAGCTCCTTAGCCCATTTATTGATTGGGTTGTTTGTTTTTCTGGTGTTAAGTTTTTTGAGTTCTTTATATATCCTGGAGATCGGTGCTCTGTCTGATGTGTGTGTGGCAAAAATTTGCTCCCAGAACGTAGGCTCTCTGTTCACCTCATTGATGGTTTCTTTTGCTGAGAAGAAAACAAAAAAGAACTTTAGGTTAAGTCCATCCCATTTATTGATTCTTGCTTTTATTTCTTGTGCTATAGGAGTCTTGTTAAGGAATTCGGGGCCTAATCCAACGTGATGAAGATTTGGACCTACTTTCTTCTCAATTAGATGCAATGTCTCTGGTCTAATTCCAAGGTCTTTGATCCACTTTGAGTCGAGTTTTGTGCATGGTGAGAGATAGGGGTTTAGTTTCATTTTACTGCATATGGATTTTCAGTTTTCCCAGCACCATTTGTTGAAAAGGCTATCTTTTCTCCAATGTATGTTTTTGGCACCTTTGTGTAGATGAGACAGCTGTATTTCTGTGAATTACTCTCTGTGTCTTCTATTCTGTACCATTGGTCTACATGTCTATTTTGGTGCCAGTACCGTGCTGTTTTTGTTACTATTGCTTTGTAGTAAAGTTTAAGGTCTGGTATTGTGATGCCTCCTGCTTCACTCTTCTTGCTCAGGATAGCTTTGGCTATTCTGGGTCTCTTATTTTTCCAAATGAATATCATGATTGCCATTTCTATTTCTTTTCTTTTTTCTTTTTTTTTAAATATTTATTTTTTAGTTGTAGGCAGACAGAATATCTTTATTTTATTTTTACGTGGTGCAGAGGATTGAACCCAGTGCCTCACGCATGCTAGGCGAGCACGCTACCACTGCGCCACAACCCCAGCCCCGCCATTTCTATTTCTATAAGAAAGGACTTTGGGATTTTAATTGGGATTGCATTGAATCTGTATAGTGCTTTGGGTAGTATGACCATTTTAATAATATTGATTCTGCCTATCCAAGAGCATGGGAGGTCTTTCCATCTTCTAAGATCTTCTTCAATTTCTTTCTTTTGTGTCTTGTAATTTTCGTTGTAGAGGTCTTTCACCACTCTTGTTAGATTGATTCCCAAGTATTTTATTTTTTTGGAGGCTATTGTGAATGGAGTAGTTTTTCTAATTTCTCTTTCAGAGGATTCGTTGCTGATGTATAGAAATGCATTTGATTTATGAATATTGATTTTATATCCTGCAACTTTGCTGAATCCATTTATCAGTTCTAGAAGTTTTCTGGTGGAATTTTTTGGATCCTCTAAGTATAGAATCATGTCGTCTGCGAATAATGATAGTTTGAATTCTTCTTTTCCTATTCATATCCCTTTAACTTCTTTCGTCAGTCTAATTGCTCTGGCTAGAGTTTCAAGGACTATATTGAATAAGAGTGGTGAGAGAGGGCTTCCCTGTCTTGTTCCCGTTTTTAGAGGGAATGCTTCCAATTTTTTCTCCATTTAGGATGATGTTTGGCCTTAAGCTTAGCATAAATTGCTTTAAACATATTGAGGTATGTTCCTACAATCCCTTGTTTTTCTGGTGTTTTGAACATGAAAGGGTGCTGTATTTTGTCAAATGCTTTCTCTGCATCAATTGATAGAATCATGTGATTCTTATCTTTAAGTCTATTGATGTGATGGATTACATGTATTGATTTCCGTATGTTGAACCAACCTTGCATCCCTGGAATGAACCCCACTTGATCATGGTGCACTAGTTTTTTAATATGCTTTTGTATGCAATTTGCCAAAATTTTATTGAGAATTTTTGCATCTATATTCATCAGGGATATTGGTCTGAAATTTTCCTTTTTTGACGTGTCTCTGTCTGGTTTTGGAATCAAGGTGATACTAGCCTCATAGAATGAGTTTGGAAGGGTTCCTTCCCTTTCTATTTCATGGAATAATTTGAGGAGTATTGAAGTTAGTTCTTCTTTGTAGGTCTTGTAGAACTCGGCTGAGAATCCATCTGGTCCAGTACTTTTCTTGGTTGGAAGGCTCTTGATGGCATCTTCTATTTCCTTGCTTGTAATTGATCTGTTTAAGTCATGAATGTCCTCCTGGTTCAGTTTGGGTAGGTCATATGTCTCTAGGAATTTGTTGGTGTCTTCAGGGTTTTCTATTTTATTGGAATATAAGTTTTCAAAATAGTTTCTGATTATCCTCTGTATTTCAGCAGGGTCTCTTGTGATATTTCCTTTTTCATCACAAATTTTAGTAATTTGGTCAACTTTAAGATCTTTACTTTAAAAGGCTCCTGCAAGTGCGAAGAGTTGCTGGAATATTCCAGGTTGAGAGGGAAGCTAGGTTGCACTCCAGTGTAAGCTTTTCTGATAATTTGCATAAGGAGATTCCTGAAGAAAGAGACTAAGAGACTGAGACTGCAGTCATTTGTTGTGATTTTTTTTCTTCTTCTAAAGGAATATTCTCTGTGATATTTGCAGTATTTTCAGTATTAAGGATTGAACCCAGGGCCTCAATCATGCTAGGCAAGCTGTCCTACTATTGAGTTACATCCTCAGCCTTTTTTTATTTTTAATTTTTATTTTGAGACTGGGTCTTGCTAAGTTGCCTCCACTGTCTTTGAACTTGGCATCCTCCTGCCTCAGCCTCCTGAATAGCTGGGATTAAAGATGTATGCCACCACATCCCACTGATAATTTTTTCTCAAGATAGCTTCACAAAACCTGGATCCCAAGCTGTTCAGGTCCTTCAATCTGTGCCTAATTTTCTCCAATGCCTTGCTCTTGGGGCTCACCAGAAAGTCCCATGTGGGCAGATACTCTGCAGGGGTCTCTGTAGAGGTGGCTACATGCAAGATAGAATCACTGTTGCCACTTGCACTCCTTCTTTGACCCTAGGCATACATAGGATGCCTTGCACCAGTTGGAATGGCTCTGCAGCTATATCTCCTAACAAGGGGTTACCTTTCTCCATCTTCTAGTTGCTTTATCCTTATCTTATAAGCCCAGGCTTAATGTGAGGGTGACCCTGATGATAAGCAAGCTGTTGAGTGGCATGGTAATGGGAGGTTGAAGGTTTAGGAGGAAGAATAAGGGTGTTGTGGGAGCCCCAGGCAGTGGCTCAGACCTGAGTCATGGATACCAGGTCCTTTCTGAGTTGCTTCAAATGATTAAAATGGCCAGAATCATCTCAGAGCCTATAGGTTCATAACCATAATGTGACTTTAGAAAAAAAGGAAACAAATGCTCGACAGTTATTTTTTGGTGCTCCTTCTATCCTTGGGAATGTAACATCCCCAAGTGCTTCATTAGAATCAAAAAATAAAACCTCTGTGCTGGCTTCTCTCCTGAATCTAAAAACAGTTTTTGAAATAATTTCTTTTTTTTTTTTGTTGGTACTGGGGATTGAACTCAGGGGCACTCGATCACTGAGGCACATGCCCAACCCCCTTTCGTGTTTTAAGTAGAGACAGGGTCTCACTGAGTTGCTTAGCGCCTCACCCTTGCTGAGGTTGGCTTTGAACTCACGATTCTCCTGTCTCAGCCTCCCTAAGTGCTGGGATTACAGGTTTGAGCCCAGTTTGAAATAGTTTCTTTATATCTTCTTTTATGCATCAACTAGACTTTGAACTAGAGTTAAATAAAGGAACAACCGATTTGCAAATGGAAGGGTAGTCTGAGTTTGCTTAATAAAATGCTTTTGTTTTTGAATAGAATTTGTTTGTGAAAAAAAGGAACTCAGTTCTTAACTAAGAGATAACAATGGTGTTCTTTTGTCATTTTTGTTCCAAGTCTCTCCAGTCTAAAGCCTACCTGTAGTCCAGTGAAAAAATAAAATAAAAATTTAAAAGCATAATACAGTGCATACTCTGCTCTAGGAAAGAAGAGTTTTTCACAGCCTGGCTAAGACACAAATATGCTCCAAATTGTCATTTCTCAGAGTCACTCCTTGGGTAAAGGTGAGAAAGACAGACAAATAAACAGGCAATAGTTACCAAAGAGTAGCCAAGATAATGGCATGTTATGAGAATCTAGGTACACAAGGAGTCAGGAGGTGATGCCAGAGAGGTTGCTGGGGCCTAGCACATGGACGTCTTCAATGCATGTTAGTGTGGGCTCTATCAAGAGATAACAGGAAGCTATCCCTTGATGGTTAGATTCATTTCCAGAGAGATCCCAAGCAGGAGGTGGATTAGGCATGAGAGTGGGGATAGGGAGCAAAATGGAGACAGGAGATCAGCTAGGAAGCTGGCAAGATAACCCAGATGAGATTTTTTTTTTTTTTTTTTTTGGTACTGGAGATTGAACTCAGGGGCACTCGACCACTGAGCCACATCCCCAGCCCTATTTTGTGTTTTATGTAGAGACAGGGTCTCACTGAGTTGCTTAGCACTTCGCTGTTGCTGAGGGTGGCTTTGAACTCGCGATTCTCCCGTCTCAGCCTCCCTAAGTGCTGGGATTACAGGCTTGTGCCACCGCGCCCAGCTCCAGATGAGATTTTTGAAGGCAGGAGTCTGGGGAAGGAAAAAGAAAACAGATTCAAGACAGATTGAGGAAGTACATTTGGTGACCCATGGTGATTACTAGTTGTCAGAAAGAGCCACTGAGGGAGAAGACAGGCATTAGGATGACTCCCAGATTTCTAATTTCTAATGAATGGTAGTACCTGAGTTCACCAAAAGAAAGAATATAAGAGGAGAAGCAGGTTGGGTGGTAGGGAGAAGATTTTGGCCAGGAGCAGCTCCAGAATCCCATTCAGAAGGAATGTAGGGCAGCAGGACTGTAAGATTTGTCTCAAGCTGTGTTTACAACATAAGCAAACTATTTTTACTATACAGAATGTTTAAATACATACAATGGTATGGGTAAGCTGCATGGCAAATTCATGGGTGCTTCCAAGTTCCCCTACCATCCTGATTGTAGCATGGGACATTATATTAGTTGAGAGTCTTCTGGTTGCAAATGACAGAAACCCCTAATGTATGTATGTATGCATTTTTGTTGTGCTGGGGATTAAACCTAGGTCCTTGTGCATGCTAGGCAAATGCTCTATCTCTGAGCTACGCCCCCAGACCAAACAACTCCCAGTTGCAACAAGCTCTGGGATAAAAGGGACATTTATCAAACCAAGAAAAAGGTAGGCATGGAGTCTTGAAAATGTTTAGGTTCAAGAACCCTCCTGTCAGTCAAACTCTCTGGCCCTCTCATTTCTAGTCTTTGCTTCTTGGTGCCTGTTGGCTTTGTTCTCTCCTAGCAGACAGACATTCTTTTTGGGGGGTGGGGGAGTACCAAGGATTGAACTCAGGGGTACTCAACCACTGAGCCACATCCCTAGCCCTATTTGTATGTAGAGACAGGGTCTCACTGAGTTGCTTAGCACCTCGCAGTTGCTGAGGCTGGCTTTGAACTCGTGATTCTCCTGTCTCAGCCTCCCAAAGTGCTGGCTAGGATTACAAGCGTGAGCCACCACGCCCGGCTAGACAGACTTTCTTATACTCATTTTTCCAGCTCAGCTACCAGTGAAAAAAGAGAATATCTCTCCTTGAGCTCCAGTAGTTTTTTGTTTGTTTGTTTGTTTGTTTTGTTTTTGGTACTGGTACAGGAGTGTACCACTGCACCCAGCAGTGAGCTCCAGTTTTTTTTTTTTTTAATTTATTTATTTTTTTAGTTGTAGGTGGACAGAATATCTTTATTTTTATGTGGTGCTGAGGATCGAACTCAGTGCCTCAGGCCACGCTACCACTGCACCACAATCCCAGCCCCATGAGCTCCAGTTTTAACATACTCTTGGGGAAGGATTCTGATTATTCTGGCTTGGTTCACAGACCCAGTTCTTGAACCAATCACTGTGCCTCAAGGAGTATTTTCTGTGCTAGGAGAAAGACTAGGAAGAGCACGCGAGGTCATTCCTCCAACCTGTGAAACAGGTGGATTTGGATGGCAGTGGGACATCCAGGTAAGGCAGTAGGGCAAAACCAGGACACATGAGTTGAGGCTCTGAGTAGAGTACAAACCCGAAAACAGATATTTAATGGCTCAGAAAAGTAGCTGATTGCCTTGATAAAATTAATGGCAACTTGTATCCGATAAGTTGAGTAAATAGATGAACTCATGATCGTTATTCTCAGATAAGCTTTCAGCTGTATTTTATAGAAATTTAACTGTGATTGGACGGTGAAGTTCATAGTTACAAAATAAATGGTTTAGGGGCTGGAAGTGTGGCTAAATGGTAGAACATTTACATAGTATGGTGTGAGGCTTGAGTTCAAACCCCAGCATTACAACAACAAAACAAAATGAAACAACATAAAAACACAATAAATTTTTTTTTAAAGAAAGCAAATCTCATAACAGTGTATATAGTATGATTCCAATTATGTAAAACATAACATATGCAATCTGTGTGGGTGTGTATACTAACATAGATCCTTGTTTCCCAGACTTCATGTGCATACAAAACTGCTGTTTCCCAGACTCTAGATAACTGCACTATAACCTTGACAGTTTTATCATATATTCATCTGGAAGTGCTTGATAAGCAGCTTTGAATATTTTTTTTTTTTGGTACTGGAGATTGAACTCAGGGGCACTCGACCACTGAGCCACATCCTCAGCCCTATTTTGTGTTTTATGTAGACACAGGGTCTCACTGAGTTGCTTAGCGCCTTGCCATTGCTGAGGCTGGCTTTGAACTTGCGATTCTCCTGTCTCAGCCTCCCTAAGTGCTGGGATTACAGGCTTGCGCCACCACGCCCGGCTGAATCTTTTTTTTAAGTGAAAGATCTTATAGGAAAAATACAATTCATGCTTGTATCAAAAGTCAGGTTCTTGGGGCTGAGGTTGTGGCTCAGTGGCAGGGCGCTTGCCTCACACGTGTGAGGCACTGGATTCGATCCTGAGCACCACATAAAAATAAATAAAATAAAGACACTGCGTCCATGTATAACTAAAATATATTTTTTTAAAAAGTCAGGTTCTTTACTTATAGTCAGCCATTTTTTTCCCTCTCTTTGCAATAGGCAAGCATTTTAAAGATATTCTGTAGTGTAGCCACAGCCCTCACTCCTGCTACATTTTAAAATTCTTGCACTTTGCCCATCCATAAAAAAATGATGAGGAAAACAAGTGAAAATAAATAGTATACAAATAGATGTTCTTTGCCTTCTCCTTCTCTCAAACCCTGTGCCTTCACCATGCTGAAAATATTCCCTTAAAGCCTATATTTCTTTTTTCCCTCTGACTGAACTTATTTCTTCTTTTCATTGAGACTTCAATTCAAATGTAACCTCTCAGAATGGTCTTCTCTGACCACCCCATCAAAAGCAACAGAACCAACACAGCCTCTATTTTATTGTCCTGTAGCACTCGCTAGCTCAGATTCTATTGATTATGTATTACTTACTTATTGCCTTTCTCTTCCTCTTTAAAGTCCAAACTTTACCAAAGCAGGGACTTCATCTCTGTTGTCATTCTCCATATATACAACAGAGCCTAGCTCCTCAGAATGTTTGTGGTGTGAAAAAAACTATACTGATGGTCCCTGATTTAGATGGTTTGATTTAGAATTTTTCAGCTTCACAATAGCACAAATGTGACATGCAACTCAATAGAAACTGTACTTTGGATTTTGAATTTGGATCTTTTCATGAACCAATATAGGCAGACAATCCTCTCTCCATTCAGGGCAGTGACAGTGCGCCACAGCTCCTAGTCAGCCCTGAAAAACAGCCGACACTCTGCAGTGTTCTGTGTTGCGAAGTCGTGATATTGGGTAGGTTAGGTGGATTCGATGCATGTTTCACTTACAATATTTTCAAATTATGATGTTTAATGGAACATAACCCATGGTAATTCAAGAAGCATCTATACTGCCCAGGTTGTCTGAGTGGTTTAAATGTAAGTGGAACACTGAGAAAGATTATTGGACAATGGGATTGTCCTGAGAAAGCCAAAGCTCAGGAAAGCCTAACCCAATACTTCAGGCAGTTTCTGAATTGGAGATCCATATTCTGAAAAGCCTATGTGGCCCTTCCCCAAGCTCACTCAATTCAGAACCCATTTTTCATGCCATGTTCTTATCATTAGAAGTCCAGCTTCACACCAGTGTCATCTTGTAGAACAGCTTTAAATAGCCAAAATATTTCTCCTCTTAGAAATAATCTGACATATGTTAGTTACTTATCTGGATTGGTTGATTGCTACCCACTAGAATGTAAGTTCCATGAAAGTGGAGGGTTTTTTTTTTGGGGGGGGTAGTTTTTTTGGTACTGGAGATTGAACTCAGGGGCATTCGACCACTGAGCCACATCACCAGCCCTATTTTGTGTTTTATGTAGAGACAGGGTCTCACTGAGTTGCTTAGTGCCTCGCCGTTGCTGAGGCTGGTTTTGAACTCGCAGTTCTCCTGTCTCAGCCTCCCTAAGTGCTGGGATTACAGGCTTGCACAACCGCTCCCTGCTAAAGTGGAGGTTTTTGTCTGTTGAATTCACTGTCCTGTTTTCAGGGTCCAGAACAATACCTATCACCTAGTAGATGCTAAATAAATATTTGTTGAAAGAATGAATGAACAAACAATTGTGTCCACAAATCCTCAGTGAAGGAGGATCAGTAGAAGAAGGATTTGGTACAAGTTAATGACATCAACTTTTGATCTGTATGGTTCATATTTCTGGACTGTTTATATATTATTTATTTTAGCTGCTGGTTTTCCCAGTGAAATTTTTGGGGATAGGAAAGGTGAAGGAATTAAGAAAATGTGGTAGGAGTAAGGGTTCTGGCTTCTGACCCCACTGTACTGGTGACAATAATAACTAACATTTATATTTCAATTTTCTTCCAGAAGTTGTTGCATTTGATTTCCCAAATATCCCTCTGGCAGGTGTTTCCACCATCATTTTCAGGTAAATAACCAGATTTAGAGAGACTCTTCCAGTATCACTCAACTAGTATAAAAAAAACCCTTCATCTAAACCCTGGTCTTATCATGCCAAAGTCCAGGTTTATTCCACAGGACCTGGCTGCCTCCCTAATTGGTTTCCTAATTGATTTTGCACAGAAACAAAGCCACTTCCATTTCTGGGCCTCAGTTACCACATCCAGAAAATGCCTAGATGATCTCTTAGGTTCCTCCAATTTTAAGTCCTATGACTCTATGAGCCTTTCTCCTCCGCTACTTTTTTGGGGGATGATACTGTGGATTGAATCCAGAGGCACTCTATCACTGAGCTACATCCCCAGCTCTTTTTATTTTGAGATAAGATCTCACTAAGTTGCCCAGACTGGCCTCAAACTTGTGATCTTCCTGTCTTAGCCTCCTGAGTAGCTAGGATTGTCAGCATATGCCACAACACCTAGCTTTTCCCCCTCTATTGTCTGGTTTAAAAATTGCTGTAGCTTTAAAAAGGAATAAAATAAAGCTGGCTGCAGCGATGCAGCCAGCAGCTCAGGATGCTGAGCAGAAGGATTTCAAGTTTGAGGCCAGCTTGGGGAATTTAGCAAGAACCTATCTCAAAATAAAAAATAAAGGGTCTAGGTTTGTAGCTCAGTGGTAAAGTGCTTGCCCAGCATGTGTGAGGCACTGGGTTTGAGTCTCAGCACTGCATATAAATAAATAAATAAACAAATAAATAAAATAAGGGTCCATTGACAACTAAAAAAATAACAACATTAATATAAGTAAAAAATAAAAAGATCTGGGGATTATATAGTTCAGTGGTAGAGTATCCCTTGGGTCAATTCTTAGTACTGCAAAAAAAAAAAAGTACTAACATAATGAAATTTTCTTTTTTTTAGTAATTTATAGCTATGTCAAAATCTGATTCAGGTGTTAAAAATAAGATATAGGCAACCCCTTCTTTTTTTTTGCCATGCTGGTTGTTGAGACTAGGGCCTCACGTATGCTAGGCAAGCATTCTACCATTGAGCCCACTCTCAGCCCATCCCTTTACTTTTTTTTCTTTTTTAATATTTATTTTTTAGTTGTAGGCGGACAGAATATCTTTATTTTATTTTTATGTGGTGCTGAGGATTGAACCCAGTGCCTCACGCATGCTAGGCAAGCACACTACCACTGCACCATAGCCCCAGCCCCCATCCCTTTACTTTTAAGTAATGCTTAGAAAAGAGTACCTTTAAAAAGAATGAATTGGTTTTGTTAACCATGGTACCTTCAGAAGGGTCTTCATTATTATTATTTTTTAATGTCATAAGGATTTTACTCTGACTTTATTTATTTTTTAAAAAAAATTTTTTTAGTTGTAGATAAACACAATATCTTTATTTTATTTATTTTTATGTGGTGCTGAGGATTGAACCCAGTGTCTCATGCATGCAAGGCAAGAGCTCTTCCACTGAGCCACAATCCCAGCCCCTGACTTTATTTGAAAACAAACAAAATGGGACAAAATATAGCAACATTTCTAGCTATAAAGGCATTTACAGCAGAATAAAAATAAATGAATTTGAAATATTTGGCTACCAAGTAGCTAAACAAACCTTGGTGAAAATATAAAGCAAAGCTCAGTCTTTAGCTTACTATACAACTGGTAAATTCCTTTAGGCAACACTTTTATATTACATACAAATCTTTCTCTCTTAAAATAAGATGATTAAACTTCTATTGAGCAACAGAGCAAGTGAACTGTATTTCTTGTTCATAGGAAGCTTAGTCTTGTCTTAGACTGTTATTTATGGCCATCTAGAAGTAAGCTACTTTTGGTATCCCATGAAAAAACTTTACACAGAAAAATATGTATTTGCACATCCTTTTTGAGTTTTATTTTACTAAAAAGTAGAATTCACACACAGGCCAAAAACAAAACAAAACAAACAAAAAACCAAAATGAACAAAAACCATGCAAAATAGTTTTGTGCACACCTCTAACATGCTACATTCATTCCACTTCTGAAATCTTACCCACACCCACACCAAGAAAAAAAAAACATAGGGTACTTTGGGTTGAAAAGTTAACATTATAAAAGCTAGATTCCTAACACACTACAGAACAAGTCACTCTTTTACAAAAGGTTAATGTTTATCAGTGTTAAATTAATGTCCACATAAAACAGACAAGAGCTATAGATTCAGTGTGCTCCTTACCATGAACTATTAAAAGTTGTATTTGGTATTGTAGGACACCCATGATATTAACCTGAACTACAAAGTCTTAATTCTGACACTATGCCAGACTCACAGATACCAGGTGAACCACATTCAACACTACTACCTCCTTTTCCTGCTATCTTTAAGGTTTGTTGGTTTGTTTGTTTTTGGTGGTGGTTATGTTTGGTTTTTGGTTTTGTTTTGCAGCGCTGAGGATCAAACCCAAGGCCTGGTGCATTGCTAGCAAAGTATTCTATCACTGGTCTACATCCCCCAACCCTAAAATGTTTTACTGCTTGTTTGTTTATTTTTTGGTAAGGAAGAGTCTCTGGATCTATGAGCTCTAAAATGTGGGAGGGAAAATTAAATGGAGGACAAAGGTGAAACTGTCCTTTAAGATATTCCATATTTCCCTTTTTTCTTTTTTTCCCTTAGTACTGGGGATTGAATCCAGGAGCACTCTACCACTGAGCTATATCCCCAGCCTTTTTTAAATTTTATTTTATTTTAAGGCAAGGTCTAAGTTGCCCAAACTGGCCTTAAACTTATGATTCTTCTGCCTCAGCTTCCCAAGTAGCTGGGATTACAGGCATGTACCAGCACACCTGGTTGATCACATATTTTTTAATGATCACATGTGTGTGCACACGTGCATAAAACCTTTAAAAAGAGATTTTAGAACTCTAAGAAAAAGTTTTTTTCTTTCCTCCAGAACAGTTGCTGATCATTAATAGGCTATTTTTTGGATGAAAACCCTGCGTAAAGCCTTTCTCTATAGTCAGCAAGCTCCTTGTCCATGTATATTTGAACTTTCCAAGAATAACAGAATGCTCCATGGTACTTGTTTGCATCTCCTGAAAAATCTCCAGGCTGTTCCAGCAGAATTTACTCTGCTTGGTGCTTTGTGTTTACTTTCTTCACTGCATCAAAAGAAAAGAAGGGCCCCTGGTAGGAGCATATTTATGTTCCTCCCTGATGCTTCCAGGAGAGGCTGGTGGCTTCACACTTGGACAAAATATGGGCTTCCATTAGGGACATGGCCAACTGCTTCATTGTCCCTCAGGGAGAAGAGACACACTCTGGTCGAATGGCAGTCCCCTGGAAGTTCTCAGCAGAAAAAGAGTTCTAATGCATTCCTGTAAAACATTTCAAACTTGCAAAGAGGAAATTCAACACAAGAGTGAGGAGACAGTAGCAGAGAACAGGAAAAGTGCCTAAATATTGTGCTCTGGTGCAAAACATCCATGCAAACTGCCTGCTACAATGCCATATTCAACGAGCACATTAACAGTGCTTCCTAAAAAGGAAAGAGAGCATTCAGTCTCCAACCTCAGAAACAAAGCTTCTCATTTTATTACCAAACAGCTTTACCATTATTACCTAACTCCAACTATCATTTATATTGCAAAGAAGTTTAAAGGCTCAAGTCTATCCCAATAAATACTTAAATAACTGCTAGATCAATTCAGCTTATACATTCTCAAAACATTGGCCAAAATGGCAAATCATCCATCTTTTCCTTCCAGCCGTCAAGATGACTGTACATAATCAATGTGCTGCATTTAAAGGAATATATATGAAAAGGATGGTGCAGACCTGAAGATCCTGCCAGCTCACACGTTCTTACTGAAGTTGGCAGAAAGTAAGGTTCCTCTTCCCCACCCACAGTTTGGGCGTGTTAGCCTATTCTGCCATCTCTTTTCTTTCCACAGGCCATCAAGCCTGTTTTGGGGGTAGGGGTGCTGAGGAAGACATCGTAAATGAGAAATTGCAGGTAGGGAGTGAAATACATGCAGAGAACACTCATGCTCAGGAATCAAAGCAAAACAAAGGCCAAATGCAACCCCGAATCTTTAAAAATCTCCTCTCATACACTATAAAGCTAAACTGGAAAAACCCAATTCCACTTTCCCATCACAATTCAAAAGGGATCTAAGCCTTCCAGGGACACAGGATATTTCAAACTGAAAGAGGGGAGCTTGAAGGGCCCACCCTTCCTTGGCTGTTAGCAGCATGAACCAGAGCCCTTCCTAGAGCTTCGTCAACAGCCCAGTGGCTCCCAGAAGACACCTCTTCCGACATCTGGGCTCCCTTTAGACATTTCAAGTTTGTTCATGGCCTGAAGTCTGATGTGCAGAGGTAGCTCCATGACGCTAGTTATGGAATAACACTTCCTTTTTTGGCGAGGAAAACCCAATCGGTCTTAGCTAACAAGCTCTCAGTTATGGCTCTAAAAATACCCTGCAGCAAGCACTGTTTGGCATTTCATTTTGTTTGCCAGAGGAGCTCTACAGAACACAGAATGCTTCGGATTCTCCATGAGTGCTTTGAGCTCTGTCCCTACTCTGGTGACAGCAGGGAGGTGTATCACTTTGGGAAAGCTGCTTTTCATTTTTCACTTTTGAGTTCTTGGAATCCTGCCTTAAACATTTGAAGTGCAATTCTAGTCTTGGATTAATTACTAGCTTGGTTTAGAATCTTCATTTGGCTTCTAGTCTGAACTATGCAAATACACGATATGTGTACAGAAGACTAAAATTATACTTCAAAAGAGCTCAATTGCTTCCTCTCTTCCCCCTCTTCCCCCCAAAAGAAATATCAGCCTCCTTGAATCCTTCGTTGCCAGCAGCAGGAGCAGCCTGGGGCCTCGTCTGCACCAGATGCCCTTGGCTCCCTACACGTTGATGGCGTGTGCATGCTTCTTGCACAAGGGCTTGTCCTTCTTGGAGTAGAAAGGCTGCCCCTCCAGATTCACGTGGCAGACCTACAACAGAGAAGAGATTAGTGTGAGATGAGGCCTTGCAGTCCACATGGTGGGGGGACATGAACAGATTTCAGTCACTTCTTTTAGTAAAAGCAATGTCATATGTAGCTGGGGCAACAGGCTGTTGCCTATTTCTCCCCACTATGAATTTTTAACTATGGAAGCAGAGTAGACAGGGTGAACTATATAAAAATGAAGACTTCCAAAGAAAAACATGGAACAAAACTCAGACTAGATTAATTAGATTACCTTAATGAAATATTGAATATACGTGTTGAAGATGTCCACTTCATTGATATCCAAAGTATATAAGGAACCAATATAAGTTCACAGGTTGATACCCAGAGAGAGGATCAGCATCTAAGCAAATACTATTAGTAAACTAACAAACACATCAGAAAAGATTACCCTAATAAAAAAATTATAACCTCCCTGAGATACCATTGGACACCTAGTAATGTAGCAAAAAAAGCAAGACAAAAAACTTCCATGACTTCTCATCCTTAACTTTACATGACATTAGCTAAAAGTTGGGGATGGGGTGGGAATGGGAGGAGTAATTAATGAAAAATCAGCAATAACAAAAGGGAATAGGCCTACTTAAAGATTGCTAGGGACACATGAATCAGCTTGATGTTCTACAGCGGGTGTAGCAACACTGAACAAGAGCCATAAAGATGTGCCTACCCTGTAACCCAGTAATGCCACCCTGGAGAATTTAATATTGCAGAAACAACTGCACAGAATAAGAAAGCAGTGTATGCTTAATTAGAAACCTGAAACTAAAATTTCTTTTAATAGGGCAATGATTAAACAAATGTTTATGGTGCATTTTTCCAATGGAATGCCACCATTAAAAAAAAGATAAATCAATATATATGTAGAGAAAAATACCGGAAAAGAAGAACAGACAAAATTATGTATTCCCATGATGACAATTATGAATCTAGTTTGAGACTGGAGACATTCTAGAAGGAAGGGAACTCATTAATCTTTGTTGAGGCTGTCACGGGTGAAGCAGGATGCTAGACACTCTATATCCATGATCTCATTTAATTCTCACCCAAACTTCATGGGAGTAGGTATGCCTTTCCCCCATTTCACAATTGAAAAATGGGCTCAGAGAGCCCAAATGTCTTGCTTAAGTCAGAGACCTAGTCAACTGGAGAGCTGGGAATCATGCCCAGGTCTGTAAGGACCAAGTTTCTTGCTGATTTTCCCCACACCCCATACCAGAGAGGGACTGTGTTTACTTGGAATTGTTCTGAGCTTGCATATTTGCACAGAGGTAACCCTCTGAGCTTGCTGAGTTACTAATATGTAGGCTGGCCCCCAGGTAGGCAATATGTCAGTGTTGACAGGGAGGTCACATTGACTGGGAGAAGACACTGAGCATCTCTACTGGGGAGAAGATTTGAGGGCCACATCTAGGATTCTGCCATCAGAACTGAAGGAATCTCTTCATATAGGTGGGAAGAGAGAAATCCTATAAACCCTTGTACATAAGCATAGAGAAATCATCTGCCTGAGCTGAGCTTGGGTCAGTGAGCATCTCTTCACTCCAGGAGAGTTGGAGAGGAAAGGGGCACTATGATAGCCCCTTTGTGGAGAGTATACTTGGGATTGCATACCGCTTTCAATGGGCCATGGAAACCAATAAGCTGAAAAAATATCTGAAAACATCACTAGTCGATGTAGCAATGATGAGTGTAACTAGTACTATGGTTTGGATGTGGTTTGTCTCCTAAAGATTCATATGTTGGAAGCTTGGCCTTTAGTATGAAGATGTTTGGAGGTGAGACTTTTAAGAGGTAGAATCTTGTGGGAGGTTTTTAGGTCAATTTGGGGCTTTCTCTCAAAAGGGATTAAAGTATTCCTTTTAGGACCTTAGTTTTTGCAAGAGAGCCCTCACCAGAGCTGAGCCAATGCCAGCACTCTGCCTTTGAATCTCAAAAGCCATGAGCTAAACAAACCTCTGTCCTTTATAAAGTTGGTCTGCCTTGGGTATTTCATTATAGTAATGCAAAGCTGACTAATAAATCAGGTTTTTATGGATGCCTCAAGGTGCTGGTGACAACCTGAAACAAATCCAAGAAAGTGAACAAACAAGATCTAACTCATGAGAATGGGTTTCAGGGGAGATAGAAAGGCAGCTCTGGAATGAGTTGGCATCTCACAGCTATGGCTGTCCTGGGACTATGATGATTGTTTGTAAGAATTTCAGGATGAATCAGGTGGGAGGATGTTGGGGGACTGAAGACTGAGGAACAAAGAACAAAGAGAAACACAGCCTCAAGGTGACTCATGAATGAAATGGGTCTGAGGGCAAGAACACAAATAAGGAGTTGTGCTCAGTGTCTTCTTGATGCCAAGTGTCATCATGGTGGAGAAGGCCTTCAGACTGCCCAGAGCAGGGAGGCAACAGGGATGGTCCATCCCCCAGGCTCAGAGCCAGTGGCATCAGATCTCACTGTGGAGGAGTAGTGGCTATGAACAGTGCCAACCATAGTCCCAGGGGAGTGAAGACAATGAAATAGACCATTTGTGGCAGCCCCAAGATTACCTACAAGTTACACCACTTCCCATATCCTCCTGATAACCACACCAGTGGGAAGGGGCTAGAAACCAACTAGACTTAGAGGAAAAAGGGACCAGTAAGAATTTTCCCTCTGCTGGGCGCAGTGGTGCACGCCTGTAATCTCAGCACTTTGGGAGGCTGAGACAAGAGAATTGCGAGTTCAAAGCCAGCTTCAGCAACGGCATGGCACCAAGCAACTCAGTGAGACCCTGTCTCTACATAAAACACAAAATAGGGCTGGGGATGTGGCTCAGTGGTTGAGTACCCCTGAGTTCAATGCCTGGTACCAAAAAAAAAAAAAAAAAAATTCCCTCACTAAGGTAGGACCAAATCCCTTCCATTGGAACTCAAGGGCCAAAGCCAAACAGAAGCTTAATCTCACCCTGATCCACCTTCTTAGCTCCCAGACTTTATTTCATATGCTTTGGACTTTAAAGATTATTGTCTTGTTCTGTACTTTAATTGCTGTATCTGTTAGCTTCATTCTTCCTTTCAAGGTTCTAGATTCTATAAAGGTGGAGACTTGCTCTGGGATATTCTTGTATTCTCCCAATGCAAGGAACATTTGGTAAACTGAATTTGTCTGAATGTGGTATCCTGAGATCTAAGAACACAGCACATCAATGGCAAAACTAGTCTGGGTCTTCTTTCTTACTAGTTTCTTTTTAAACTATAGGAAAATACATGCTCATTAAAAGTCATTTGACAATGTAATGAGATAGAAAGAAGACCATCCCCCTAATCTAGGTTGGGGATTGGCTCAGTGTTAAAGCACCTGCCTCGTATGCACAAGGCCCTCTGTTTGATCCCCAGCACAGGAAAAAACAAAACAACAACAACAAACCCCTGCAAGTTTTCCAATCAAAAGATTTCCTTCCAGAGATCAAAACCATGTTCCACTTTGCAATATCGCAAGGGGGCAATGAGTGACACTCAGGGCTGGTTTAGAGGAAGATCTAATAATCTCCATGCTTATTCTTCAAATGATAGGATCTACCCAATTTCCTTGGGCAAATCCACTGGGCAGTATTATAGGTCTCTCACATCTGACTAGGCTTCATTCTCTACAACTCATTTATAATATCAGCCTGAACCACCTCAAGCTTTGTGTTTTCTTCTAGTTTCTGTCTAGAACCTGTGCTCTTGTGGCTCTCAGGCAACCAAAGTGGGCTTGAGGGTGCTGACTCTTGCTCACCTTTGCCACGGTTCCCTTTCCATGCAACACAGCCCTCTCATCATTCTGCCCTTGGATTAGAGGCTTTCTGTGCCACTGTCTTCCTGGACTTTCTCCATGCCTTTTGGATCTTTCTAGAAGTTGGGTAACCAGACTTGCAGTGTCTCAGGATCAGACAAGTCATGGCTTGAAAGTAAGGGTCAAAGAGTCCTATGCTATGTCTGGGCTGAACCACAGCTCTGCAGAAGACAATCCATTGTCCCTTTTTGGAAAGGGAAGCCCTAAGGTATTTAAAGAACTCTAAAAGACAACTAAAGAATCTATTCAAAGAGCTGGAAAATCAGAATGTTAAGGAGTTGAACTATGTCCCTCAGAATTCTGTATGTTGAAGCTGGGCAGGGTAGCACATGCCTGTAGTGTCATTTACTTGCGGGGGCTGAGGCAGGAGGATCTCCTAAGCCCAGGAGTTGGCAGCCAGCCTGGGAAACATAGGAAGATCCTATCTTGAACAAAACAAAACAAAAATATATGTTGAATTCCTATCCCCAGTACTTCCAGCCTTCCCAGCACATGGATGCAACAGCAATCTTATTTGGAAAATAGTCTTTGTGGATGCAATTCAGATGTAAACTGAGGTCGTATTGGAGTAGGTGGGCCTTTAATCCGATATGATCTGTGTCCTTTTAAGAATAGGAGAGGGCTGAGGCTGTAGCTCAGTGGTAGAGCATTTGCCTTACATGTGCGAGTCACTGGGTTCGATCCTCAGCACCACATAAAAATAAATAAATAAAATAAAGATATTATGTTCATCTACAACTAAAGAAAAAATGAAAAACAAAAGAATAGGAGAGTCCACAGAGACAAATACATATACATGTAAAGACTCATGGTGGGGTGATGGCGCTGGGGCTGTAGCTCAGCGGCAGAGCACTTGCCTAGCCTGTGTGAGGCACTGGGTTTGATCCATAGCACAGCATAAAAATGAAACAAATAAAATAAAGGCATGTTGTCCATCTACAACTACAAAAATATTTTTTAATTATAAAAAAACTCACAGGGGCACAGTTATGGGGGCCAGAGAGTAGCTGCAAACCAAGAAATATAATAATTGTGGCAACCACCAGAAGCTAGGAGAGAGGGCATGGCCACCTGTCTGCACTTTGCTTTGGACTTCTGGCCTCCTGCACTGTGAGAGAATACATTTCTGTTGTTTCAGTCATTGGTTTATTATGGCAGCTCTAGCAAACTAACACACAGGGTGAATACAATGCATCCCACAAATAGTGGAGGCCTCGAAGTGAAGAATAGAAGCATATGGCAGTAAAATTCATGACTAGGATTGTCCTGTATCACAGCTCTAAGAGATTGTTCAAGTTTAAACTGCATGGATATTCCATACATTTCCAAGATCTACCTTAAACAACTCTTTCATTTTTTTAAATTATAGTAGGACATTCTTTTCCCAAATAAAGTTAGTTCAATTACAAATAGACATTACAGGGCTTTATAAGAGATGATTATTTCCTACCTCCATCTCCAGGGTCTAAATGTTGGTAGGCTCAGCACCATGTCCCCACCCCAACCCAAAACCCTTTAAAGGAAAATGTCAGTCTCATAGTAAAATGACCCAGCTGTTCAGCAGAAATAAATCATACATAGTTAATAGTTAATCTAAGGCTTATCTACTGGCAGCTGTATATCAAGAACAGGACTATTTAGGAAAATAAAATGATACTCAGTCCTGCTTTCCAAAGGTTCTATCAAGAGAAACCTTATCTGAGCTTTTCATAGGACTGGTCAATAAGCTCTAATCTGGTGTTCACGGTGAAAATTTAAGGTAAAACCCTCAAATCACTTCATCATAACTGAAGCAATATATAAGCTTAAGAAGCCATCTGTCCCCTTAAGTTCAAGCCTCATTTGCTGGCTCCCTGGCTGATGGAAAGAGCTTTGCTAGTGGGACAAGCTGCTGGTTTCCAAATCCTGGGGCACTCTGTTGCCCTTTGTGGAAAGTAACAAAGCCGCACTGGTTTGTAAATATCAGTAGTAATAAAACTTTGTTCAATGGTGGCATATCAAGGTATCTCGGTATTCACGAACTTTTAAAAACAATCAAAACAGCAGAATGCTGGAATTACAAGGGCTTTTGAGGGTTGGTCATCCAGCCTTCATGTATTCCTTTTGTGTGTGTGTGTGTGTGTGTGTGTGTGTGTGTGTGGTACTGAGGATTGAACCCAGGGCTTTGTGCATGCAAGGCAAGCACTCTACCAACTGAGTTACATCACCAGCCCTTGTGTACTCCTTTCTGATAGTCAGGACCCCAGATAATTGGAACCCCAGGCTAAATACGTACCGCACAAATGAAGCAGGTGTCATGCCAGGTATGCCCCAGGGCTTCAATAAACTTGTCACCAGCTTCCACAGGGAAATCACAGCCATGACACTTGGTGCTGAACAGGTTGACATAGTCTGAAATGAAAGGCAGAGTGAGGACCAGGCACCCAGGCAGGCAGGAGGAACAAACTGGTCACATCTACAGAAGGTGAGGAAAACTCCCAAATCAGTAGGTTGGGGGAAGTGAATGAAACCTAATTAGCAACTTGTCATCTCACGTAAAATCTTAATTATGTGACTGATTTCTTTTTCCTTTTCCAATAATTTGCACTGATGTTGTGCAGACTCAGGCTTAGTCACTATCTTATGATGGTTTGATCTGCAAACACTTTTGGGAATTGTCATCAACTTTTTGCTGGGTGATTGTCTCTTTTGCCTCTATCACCTCCAACAGCCCAAACAGATCAATCCTAATACCAGGAATAAAAAAAACCCCACATTTCCCAGCAGCTATTTACTTTGGAAGAATGAAATTAAGATTTTTAAGATTTATGGAATATAGCCAGGTGTGGTGGCGCAAGCCTGTAATCCCATCACTTAGGGAGGCTGAGACAGGAGAATCGCGAGTTCAAAGCCAGCCTCAGCAATGGCGAGGTGATAAGCAACTCAGTGAGACTCTGTCTCCACATAAAACACAAAATAAGGCTGGGGATATGGCTCAGTGGTCGAATGCCCCTGAGTTCAATCTCCAGTACCAAAAAAAAAAAAAGATTTATAGAATGTTCTTTACTTGACCATTCTTCCATCATTGGGCCTTGTGACATGTTTTTACTACTATAAAAATATATATTTGAGAGTTGGTAGAGTGCTTGCCTCACATGCAAAAGGCCCTGGGTTCAATCTCCAGCACCACAAAAAAAAAAAAAAAGAAAAAAAGAAAAAAAAGAAAAGAAAAGAAAAAAGAAAGAAAGAAAGAAAGAAAAGAAAAGAAAAGAAAAAAGAGCACATGCCTATAATCCAAGTGGCTTTGGAGGCTGAGACAGGAGGATGGCAAGTTGAAGGCCAGACTCAGCAACTTAGCAAGGCCCTATGTAACTTAGTGAGACCCTGTCTCAAAGAAATAAAATTAAAAAGTGAAAAGTGTTGGGGATGCAGCTAGTGGTAAAGTGCCCCTGGGTTCAATGCCCAGTACAGGAAAAAAAAAGAAAAAAAATTGATCTGTATTATTGAGGGGAAGCACGTTCTTCTTCCCACCCTGTTCAATAAATGAGATACTACTACTAAATATTATTTGCTTAATGCTTTATAGCTTATTTGACATTTTCACATACATGTTCTGTGGTTTGAATATGTTCCCAAAGTTCATGTGTTGGGAACTTAATCCCCAATGCAATAGCACTGGGAGGTGGGGCCAAATAGGAGGTGTTTAGGTCATAAGGGTTCTGCTCCCATGGATGGATTAATGTCATTATTGAAGGAGTAGGTTCATTATGGCAGGGGCGGACTTATAAAAGTTAGTTTGGCGGGCTGTGGCTGTGGCTCAGTGGTAGAGCGCTTGCCTCGCATGCGTGAGGCACTGGGTTCGATCCTCAGCACCACATAAAAATAAAGTAAAGATATTAAAAATAAATAAATAAATCGATAGATAGATAGATAGATAGATAAATAAATAAATAGATAGATTAAAAAAGTGAGTTTGGGCCAGGCACAGTGGTACATGCCAATAATCCCAGCGGCTTGAAAGGGTAAGGCAGGAGGATCTCAAGTTGGAGGCCAGCTTCAGCAATTTAGCAAGACCTTCAGCAACTTAGAAAGACCTTTTCTCAAAATAAAAAAATAAAAATGACTGGGGATGTAACTCAGTAGTAAAGAACCCCTGGGTTCAAGCCCCAGTACAAAAAAAAGTAAGTCAGAGATTGAACTGTTACTGTGTTAGTTTTGTTTTGTGGATGAGATGAAAGCCCCTCAGAAAGATGAAGGGCCCAGCCAGAGTCCCATGACTAAGGCACAGTCAGGCCCTGAGTGCCTCTACCATCGCAGTTGTCCTCTCTGGGCCACAGGGGCAGTAGTTCTACCACAACCAGTTGTAGAATCATCATGAGTCTTCTAGGAAAGCTCAGTCCCCTTTATGGAGACTTCAACTCCTCTACCACCCAAAAGTATTACTTGTCTCTCCACAGCTCTGCCATAGTTGGCTTTGTCTTTCTGTTTCTCTCCTTGTGGATAGTATGTTTGTTCATTATCTCAGACCATGAACTGAGAGGCACTGTGCCATGGTGGTTACAAACCTGGAGGCTGAAGAAAGCAAACTGGGTTCAACTCCCAGCTCTATTAAGGAATTGTTTAAGCTTGGAGCAAGTCACCTGACTTCTCAGGACCTCAACTTTTTCATCTATATAATGAAAATAATTATAGTTTCAAATTCACAGAGTTGTTGAACGGATTAAATAAGATAACGTATGTGAAGTATCTGGTATAAACATTAAAAATGTTGGCTCTTATTTTGGAAATCTTCATAAATGATGAAAGGAGGGAAGAGAACCATGGTTATCTGAGTGTCCACTGTATTTCTTGTTCAGTTCTCATGGCAGTTTTGTGAAGAGGTAATGTTCCTGATTTAAAGATGAGGAAACAACTGGAAGGGTTCCATCACACCAGTTGTAACAAGAAGCACCAGGCCTGATGGACTCCAAAGTTCAGTCTCCTTCATGACTTCATTTTGTCTCCAACTCCTTATCTATTTGCCATTGAACTTTGATAAATTTTACTTATCTCTTACGTATTTTTCCAACCTCTGACTTCTCCTTTTGTGCTTAATTATACTTTATCATGAAAATGCTCATTTAGCCCAATTCATCAGTCTTGTTTTTGACAGAATAATTTCTTTAATAGTCAGAAATGTATCACCTCACCAGAGGTAAGCAAACATGGTTCTGCTCCCTTTAGAAAGTTGCCTCAGGTTTAGGGTTTACTCTATGCCCAATAGGAGCTTACTAGTGTGAGGTATTGGCTAATCCATCTCCACCTGAGCCAAGCTCTGTACCTGCCTTCTCACATCTTTCTCATCACTCCCAGTCAGTCTACAGGTACTCTGGTCTCTCTTTAATACTTCTGGATCTGTATTGAACAGATCCCAGGTTTGGGAAACCTCCCCACATTCTCTACCTGAATCTGTGTAATCTTTAGGGTCAAGCTTTCATACTGGAAAGTTCCCATGCCCCACCTCTACCAAGAGAGATTAGATGACATCCCTGAGGCCTTCCCTTCTTTATCCTTTCATCCATCTATCCTTCCATCATCCATCTTCCATCCATCCATCCATCCATCCATCCACACAACCACCCATCATTCTTTTTTTTTTTTTTTTTTAAATATTTTGTTTAGTTGATGGACACAATGTCTTTATTTTATTGCTTTGTATGTGGTGCTGAGGATCGAACTCAGGGCCTCACGCATGCAAGGCAAGCGCTCTACCGCTGAGCTACAATCCCAGCCCCCCACCCATCATTCTTGAATGTCCATGTACATGGCAGCATATCCCATTATGTTCAGTTTGCTTGAGGTTTTTGAGGGCAGAGACCTGCCATGCTTGACTATGCACAGTAGTTTTAATGGGGACTTGTTCAAAGTACATGTTTAACACACATTTGACAGATAAATGATGAACAGAAAACAAAGAAATGGTTCAAGCAAATGTACTAAATAGTGAGTCTCTCTCCTGTAGGTTTTTCACAGATTAAGCTTTTGAAACAGTTTGAACCTATTTCTGAAATATCTAGTCTTACCTACTGAATGATTTTTTAATTTTAAACTTGATTTTGTAATGATGTGGAGAATTGCCACTTTGTTTGAAAATTTGGTAGCACATATCTGATCCTAACCCATTTTTATTGGTATTTTTCCTCATTTATTCTACAAAAGGAGACTGTTATTTGTCTCAAATTAAATATGTGCATGTATGTGTCTTTCTACCCAGAAGATAATCTAGATTGTCATTTGTTTATTTCTTCTCTTAAGTCTTCATAATTTTTTTAAAAATATTTTTTAGTTATAGATGGACTCAATGTCTTTATTTTGTCTATTTATTTTTATGTGGTGCTGAGGATCGAACCCAGTGCCTCACATGTGCAAAGCAAGCGCTCTGCCACTGAGCCACAACCCCAGCTCAGTCTTCATAATTTTCTATGACTAATTATTTAATGTCCCAAGCTGAATTAATACCTCAGCATTTAATGGATCTTATTGCTATTGTAAAAGGATTTCCATCCATTACATTACAGACGCTCTGTGTTGAAAAAGGGCTTAGTGCTTTTCTCTAGCAATGGTCCTCAAACGTTAGAATCACAAGGAGGATTTGGTAAAACACAGATCACCAAGCTGTATACCCCAAGTTTCTGATTCACACAGATCTGGAGATTTCTGTTCGTTTCTAGCAAGTTCTCAGGTGATGTTGAAGCCACTGGTCCTGGGACTTCACTTTAAGAAACAATTCTGATTCTCAAATCTAATTAAATATTAGAATAGCCCAAATGGGACACCCTACAAGATTATGCTTCTGTAGGTTTGAGTAGGTTGGGGATTTATCTTCTCTCTAGTTTTTAAAGCTCCCTAGATAATTGTTTTGCTTTGCCAGACTTTCAACCACTCAGGTGCGGTTCAAATGTGATGGGGTTGACTTTCCCACCTGTCTTACTTGTATTTTGGATAAAAATTTCAGTTCATCTTTGCAGCCCAGCAGAAGTCTTTCTGAGTCTAGACCCTGACATTCTGGCTAGATCAGTAAATTTGACAGGACTCGTTTCTGTGTCTTCTTACAAGTTGTTGACAAAAAATGATGACAGGAGGATTAGGGTTGTAGCTTAGTGATAGAAAGCACTTGTGTAGCATGTGAGAGGCCCAATTCTGAGGCAGGTTAACCAACCAGGTTTGGCTCTATCTAACTGTTGGATCACCTAGTTCTCCTTTCTGTTGATATTCTTGTTCCTAAAAATATTAATCATTCATTATATTCAAAAAGTATACTCATTTTATTGTGCTTTTTCTAAGATAAAAATTAGTGTTACCGCTTTGCCATCAACATTTGATTCTATTGCTTATTGCTTAAATGGAGCTTTTTTGTTTTTGGTAGCAGTGGGGATTGAACCCAAGGCCTCAAGCATTCTAGGTAAGCACTCTACCCCTGAGCTACATTCCCGACCTAGGAAGTAGATTTTAAATTGTGTTCCATAGAGAGCTATGAGTCTCCTGAGCCATTTCAAGGGCCATTCATGTTGCCCACTTACCGTGGGTACGTGGTTTGCTAAGAGTTTTGCATGCATCATCTCAGTTAATCCTTATAGCAGCCTCTGAAGCAGATAGTCTGGATGAGGAAACACTCAGAAAAGGTAAGCCCTTCATCCATGTTCCCACTGAGCCTGAAGCAACCCATATGCATTTCTTAGGGCACCTAGATCTGAAGGGAATCTGCTTCCTGGCTGTCTTCCCTTACTACTGGACTATTACATTGCTGGACTGTTTACTCAAAACATCATTTTTGAAAATCTCTTCTTTGGAGGTTGCTATGGAGAGGGGCAGCGGGGATAGTTGAAATCTATCATTCTTTCATAAGTCTCAGACATAAATTATGGCTTATCACCAGTTATACAAACTATATTCTTGTTAGTTGACGAATAGTAGCAATTTGCATAGGCATAACAGCATTTTCATTAATTACCAATCAACACCATATAAGAAAGGGAATGACTAATGTTTACTGGCTCCCTTTTACAGATGTGGAAATTGAGACACAGAGTGACTTAGTAAGTTGGTTTAAAATCATTCAATTAACTTTAGAGCAGGAAAGGGAATTCACCAGCATAACCCAAGAAGTTTTTGTTTTATAATTTACTGGCACAGGGAAAAGTTTGTTTTGTTTTGCTTTTTCCCTGGAGTAACTGGAATGATTCACCGTGTATCTCTTTTTGCCCTCAAATTGGCTACGAGCCAGTCACTGAAGCTCTGTTATTCTTTTTTTTTCTTGTACTGAGGATTGAACTCAGGGGTGCTCAACCACTGAGCCACATCCCCAGCCCTATGTTGTGTTTTATGTAGAGACAGGGTCTCACTGAGTGGCTTAGCGCCTCGCCATTGCTGAGGCTGGCTTTGAACTCACGATTCTCCTGCCTCAGCCTCTCAAATTGCTGGGATTACAGGCGTGCGCCACCGCACCCGGCTTCTGTTGTTCTTCATAATCAGCATGCTTGCCTTCTCTTCCATAATCTGGTGCTATTGTCTTAACTTTCACCTCTATGTGCCCTTTGTTTCCCACCCCAAGTCCCTCCCTAAAGAAGCAGGCTATGAAAGAATGAGGGAGTGAAAGGCCAGCTAGCCAGGACTCTCAAGTCTCTTAAGAGTGCCGTGTCTCCTCAACTTAAAATAATTCTCTTCACATTTCAAGACACCATATAGAACTTACAGGGGTACAAAAAAAAATCTCTAATTCAGACAGTGAACTTATAGGAAACTGACAGAATATCCAAGTCTGATAAACATGGTACACACAGAGGAAGGGGAAACTCCCATATTCCGTGCTTTACACCCTCTCTGGTTTCATCCTCATCACAGTTCTGTAAGGCAGGGATTTGCAGATGAGGACAGTGAGGCTCAAAGTGCTTTAGCAACTCAGGGTTCAAAGCCAGCCTGAGGTAAAAATCAGGAATAGGACCTAGGACAAAGTCTAGACCTAAGTCTTTTTTCAGACTAGACCTGGTCTCCAAGTCAAAACAACCTGAAAGGTTTCCCAAGCTGTTATGAGGCCAATTTGTGACTCACACATTTGATGCAGGGAAGAGATCACACACTGAATGTGTACAGTAAGCTGTAGACTCTGCCTCCCTTTCCTTGGAAGGCTGCAATCAAATGAGCAGGAGAAATAGTTCAATTAACTTTCTTTGTGTAATATTAGTATGATTTTGACATTAAGAACAAGACCGAAAACAAGAGCTGGGGATGTAGCTCACTGGTAGAGCCCTCACCTAGCATGTTTTGGCCCTGGGTTTGATCCCCAGCATGTTTGCCTAAAACATCAAAAATTTTTCTTCCAGAAATAAAAGCATCTTGATGGCCAGATATGAAGGGATACAGGCAAGAGTTAGTGCCCTGCTTGGCCTCTGTCTGCTTGCCTGCATTATGCTACATTTGCTTTACCTCTCAGTTTCCTACCTTTCTCACAGTAGGGCTCTCCATCTTCCATGTGGAAGAGGCTATTCCCAAAAGGCTTCTTGCAGGCTGCACAGACAAAGCAGGTGGTGTGCCATGTCTGCCTCAGGGCATGCATCACTTCCTGCAGGGGAAAAATATTGACTCAGGATGGAAAGTTCCAGGGGAGAAAGGGAACCAGGCTTAACTTTATCACCAGGTCCTAGCCATTGACTGAGCAGCTATCAGGGAATATGGTAGAAGAGCCCAGAAAGCAGGCCTTGGATACGCCAAGGGTAGGCAGAGGAGGGAGTTCCCAGTATCCAGTGCTTTCTGGGTGCCAGGTTCTATGTACTATTAGATAAGCTGTGATGCTTAATCTTCCCATACACCTGAGAGAGAGGTCCTGCTTATTACTGCCACTTTACCAAAGGGGCATCAAAGGTCAAGACCACATGCAGGTGAGTTGGCAAGGGCAGGTTATGAAGGAACAACTTGCTTGGCAAACGTTCCACCATCACTTCAAGCTGTGTGGCACAGACATATAATCATCTCTTGTTTCAAATTCATTTGCTCCCTGGTTCACTGGTGGCAGACCAACTCCCCTTGAGGACAGAAATGGAGTTGTTTTCTATTATCAGCAACTTCTTGGCTTCCTAATGGGACCTCACAACCTTAGGTGACAGATAGGGGGTTGATCAGGGCTGAAGAAAAGACAAGAGTCAGAGGAGAAGAATGTTGTCCACTTACCCCCATGATTTTGGTGTTGCACTTGGCACAGAGTGGAGCAAAGAACTGCTCATAACACCGCTCACAGTAAACATTGTTCTGCTCCTCCACAAAGCACACATCTGCCAAGGAGGTCTTGCAGTAGGCACAGTTGAACTCTTCTGGGTGCCAGGAGCGGCCCATGGCTACCAGAAAAGGACCCCTGGGGAGGCAGAGAACAGCACCTAATAGGAACTCCCAAAACTTGGAACCGATATTTTAAGAAATCCAACAATCTTCATACATTTAGCCAGTAACTCCCACTTTTGTGGCTGTTCTAATGAAATAATACAAAATTCAAAGAAAGTCCCATGCAGAAAGGTGTTCATTATCCCATCACTTACAATAAAGAGAACCTATCAATAGGAACTGGGTACATACATGACAGAATTCAGTTGAACACAGATAATTATAAGAACAATGCTGCTGCTGCTGATGGCTAAGATTTTTTTAAAAATTTTTTATGTTTTTGATACTGGAGATTGCACTCAGGGGCACTCGACCACTGAGCCACATCCCCAGCCCTATTCTGGGTTTTATGTAGAGACAGGGTCTCACTGAGTTGCTTAGCGCCTTGCCGTTGCTGCGGATGGCTTTAAATTCGCAATTCTCCTGTCTTAGCCTCCCTAAGTGCTGGGATTACAGGCTTCCACCACCATGCCTGGCTGGCTAAGATTTATTAAGTACTCTGTGTCAGACACTATACAAGAATAATTTTGCATTTGTTAATTTTTTTTTTGGTACCAGGGATTGAACTCAGGGGTACTCGACCACTGAGCCACATCCCCAGCTTATGTTGTGTTTTATGGAGAGACAGGGTCTCACTGAGTTGCTTAGCACCTTGCTGAGGTGTTGCTGAGGCTGGCTTCGAACTCATGATTCTCCTGTCTCAGCCTCCCAAAGTGCTAGGATTACAGGCGTGCGCCACCACGCCTGGCCACTTATTTAATTTTTAGTCTTGTGAAGTAGGAACTATTATGATGCCTATTTTGGGGAAGGAAACTGAGGCACAGAGAGGTTAAGTAATTCATTCAAGGATATAGAGCCAGGAAGTTGTAGACCCAGGACACAAACCTGACAGTCTAGTTCCAGGTTAGTAGTCAGAACACTGGGAGTATAAGGAAATTTTTTAATGTTCTATTTTTACTTTTACATGTTTTCTAATTATTCTCTAACAAGTACATCCTACTTTATTTTTAAATAAGATGTCTGAGTTTGTGGTTTAATGGTAGAACCCTTGCCTAGCATGCACAAGACTCTGGGTTCAATCCCTAGCATGCACACACGCGTGTGCACATACACACACATATACATATATATACACACACACACACATACTATACACAAACACATACAAAATAAGAGCATATTTTTCATATTTGTAAGCTCACATCCCAAACATATAAACATACTATGTTCAAACAAGTACCATTTGTGACCCCAGGCTTTTAAGCCTGAAGTGACTTGTTTTCATTTCATTCAAGTGCCCACCAATGCCCTGAGCAACACAGGCCTGTCTGTGGCAAGACCCAGAAGCAACCCCAAAGAAAAGCTAGGTCAAAACCAGCACTGTCAGCCAACTTGCAACATGTCCAATAAACATACCGACAACAAGACTGGCGATTCCCAGGACCCGGCCTTAGCCCAAGGGGAAGCTCCTGGCACCAGGCACCAAGCTGGGAGCTTCACCCACTTACCTCACGGAATCCTCCCAACTCCCCGGGGATGTGGGTGTCACACAGGTATGGAAGCTAAAGCTCAGAGAGAGTCAGACCATTTGGTGGGCCAGAGGGTTAGCAGGGCTGTCCTGCAGTGCAGCTAGCTTTTGTCTCCCCACCTGTCCTCCCGTTGCCCTCACCGCATGGCTCAGATTGTGGATAAGCACCTATGTGCCCACCCTTCCAGCACCACAGTGGATCATACCTGATGACATTGTTGCAGTGGCCGCACAGCGGAGTCCGGCTGCTGGCTGGAAAGCGCTCAGCTCTCTGGACGGTACCCCTGGTAAGGGGGCTCATCTGGGGACCTGTCGGAGTGTAGGCTGGGGCGCCCCGGGGCAGGGTCTGCTTGCTGATGGATGTGGTGCTCTTGCCAGGGGCAAACTTCTGAGAGAAGCTGTCATCTGTCACCCAGGGGGGGCGGCTGGCAGACTCTGTTGGGCCTCCGCTATAGGCCGCCGAGGGTGTGGGGTTATAGTTTGGGGCAGGTGAGGGAGTATAGACTGGAGCAGGGGAGGGGGAATAGGTGGGAGCAGGGGAGGGGGTATAGGTAGGGGCAGGTGAGGGAGTATAGGCTGGGGCAGGCGAGGGGGTGTAGGGAGCTGGACTGTAATTGGCCCCTGGGGACGGGCTGTAGGTAGATGCAGGCACTGCAAGCCAAAAATACCCAAAGAAAAATCTGTCAGGCGTTTCTTTCTCCATCTTCTCCCACTTCCCCAGCCAGAGAACTGCAAAAGGTGACTTTAATGAACAATACAGTGTTTTATGGAAAACATGTTCCTGAACTTCTTGATGCCCCAGATTTTAATTCTCAGCAAAAGAGCCCAGGGAAATAAAGAGTGAGCAAATGCAGCAGAGCCCTGGGGAGCTTGGACAGGGCTGGGAAAAGGATGTAACTATAAATATTTGCAGCTGTGCAGGGTGGGGCTCCACCAAGGCTTGGCTGTCTGAGCCCCACTGAAGGTGGGGAGTGAGAGTTGGGGGTGCCTGGGCCAGGAAAAGGGTGGGAGTGGGTCAGTTCAACCTGGACTGGGGGATGCTTTCAGTTGCAACCAGTGATTTGACTCCAGCATGTGTTTCAACCAGCATGCATTTAGTGTACCTGGATCTAGTCCAGCCTTCCTAGCAAAGCAGATGACCCAGCAGCTGGATTTTCAAGTTCAGGTTTCAGGTTTAGCTACAAAATCACTTTCTTTGAAAAACAGTTTAGCTTGATTTGTATGGGGTGGGAGATTCCATCTTGGTTTGATGGGGGGATCTTGGAGGAGTCACTGAGAGACAGCCTGGGTAGACATTTTAGTGTGATGAAGGTCTAGCTGCTCACGTGGACCTGGCTTCCCCACATCACTTTGGTGCAAACTGAGAGTGTTTGAGTGACACCCTAGTGGTTACCAAGGAAATTTGATCATGGGGAAGAGAATGTGCTGTCCCACTTCTGGAACCCTCTGCTGACACTCTCTGAGAGCAGAAACACTGCAGGGGCACTGCAGCTGTCTACCAAAAGCCCTCTCACCCTGGGCTCTCAAACCCCAACTTTCTGCTGCCTTCTGCTGTGGGGCCAGCCAGGGTAGACCTAGCTGTGTCCTGTGCATATGGTCCAGTTGGCCTCTTCCAGCAAGGAAAGTTCCCAAAGCCTCATTTCTGCCCAGGCTGCTCTTCTGGAAAGCAGTTTCATTCCCTCAACCTCAGGAAACATGTCAGGGCAGCTTCCCATTCCTGAGCTGAAACTGAATTGGGATGGATTGGGCTTAGGAAGCACCTACTGGGCCCCAGCTGGGCTTGAGACCCTGTTCCTACCTCTGGTCTATCTTTCCCAGCTGATGCCTTGGGACTATCTTGGGTGACCTGTGGCCTGTTGCTTCAACTCTGCACCTTCTATTCCCAGATGATTGGCCCTCCAAAGCTAGGAAACCTGGAACATGCACACACTAACCTTGCTGGGGGTGGGTAGGGACCATGCCTGTGATGATGGAGTTATGAAGGGCCTGCCCAGAGCCATCCTGGGAGTGATGTGGGCTTCCAATAGTAGAAGCTTCTCCATACAGAATCTTCCTCCCACTTACTAAGGGGCTGGATTAGGCACATAGCACATCATGTGAGTCAATCCTCACATTATCCCCTTTTATACTTAAAGTCAGTAGGACTCAGGCAGAGTAAGTGGCAGCATGCGACTTGAAAATATTTCTTTCTGTACCTCAAGCTGCCTCTATAAAGAACACAAGTCCAATTTCCAGAAAAGCTTAGTGTGCTGTGTCACTATGGAATTACTCCCAGTGTGGAGGAGATTCCATGCTCTGGCATGTAGCACAACTATGAAGAATCCCAGCTTCAGGCTGGGAGTGTAGCTCAGTAGTAGAGCTCTTGCCAATCATGAGTGATCCCCAGCTCACCAAAAGGAAAACAAAAAAGGTCCTGGCTTCATGTCCCAGCTCTACTATTTCCTGAATGTGTATCTTTGGGCAAGTTCTTCAACTTCTCTGGACCTCGGTTTCCTCATCTAAAAACAGTAATAATAGTGGATGCAATGGTGCACGCCTGTGATTACCAAGCTACCTGGGAAACTGAGGAAGGAGGATAACGAGCTTAGGCCAACCTGGGCAACTTAGTGAGAACCTTTCTCAAAATAAGATAAAATGCATTGGAGATGTGGCTCAGTGGTAGAGTGCTCCTGATTCAATCCCCAGTTCTACACCAAAAAATAGAAAAGAGTAATAATTCTTAGTACTTCACAGGGTTATTATGAAGTTTAAGAGAAAATAAGAAACATAAAGTGTCCAGCCTGGTTCCTGGCAGTGTGAGTGTATGTTACTAAGTGTAAGGTGGTGGTCCCTGTGTGTTAGGGTTGGGAGGCACTGCCAGTTCATCTCATGGTCTGGTGGTCACCTGGAAAGTCCAGCCCAGGTAGACTATAGGATGGAAAAAGGAAAGGAGATGTGACACTCTGAAGTCAAATAACCTGGGACTAAGCCTATTTGCTGGTGGTAGAACGTATGTTACCCCTGCCTGCCTCACCGGGTGTGGTGGTAACCTCCAAGAGTGACATGTGCATGCATTTTGTAAAGCCCAAATTCAAGGTATTGTCACCTTCTCCAACAACCTTGCATAGCTTCCTAGTGCCTAGAGCAGAGGGTCTCAAAATGCTAGGGGCAAGAGTGACTTGGAGAATAATACCAAGGGAGAAGAGAAGAGAGAGGTGATCTGGCCTTGTTTTATATAATGGGATTCTGTGTAAGATTCTCCCCCACTTTTTTTTTTAAGTGCTGTTCTCTGCTAAAAAGGATTAAGAACAAAAGCCCTAATCCTGTGCTGTCCAACCCATAGCCCTTTGTGGACTCTGAGCTTTTGAAATGGGGTTAGTTCAAATTAAAAGTGCTAGTAAAATACAAGATTTTGAGACTCAATAAGAGAATAAAGAGATACTTTATAAATTATCTCAATAATAATTTTATATTGAATATATGCTGGAATTTTGTTTTGTTTCTTCACCAGGGTCTTGCTATGTTGCCCAGCCTGCCTGGAAGTGGGTTCAAATGATCCTCCTGCTTTAGCCTCCAGAGTAGCTGGACTACAGGCTAGCACCACCAATGTGCCCAACGCTGAAATATTCTGAATGTACTGTTGAATTAAACATATTTAAACTAATTTCACCTGCTTTCTTTTACTTTTTACAATTCATTGCAGTATTGTCTCTAATACTCAAGGGCACTAGTTTTACATTGACTAATGTGATTCGAACATTCAAAGACTCTCAACTCCCAAAGATACTGCCTAGAAGTTGTTTTTCCCGCCCTTTTGATACTGGGGATTGAACCCAGAGTTCAAGCACACTAGGAAAGGGCTCTACCACGGATCTATAGCCCCAGCCCCTTAGTTTCTTTTATTTAAAAAATAAAATAAAATAAAATATATGTATTTGTATGTATGTGTGTATGTGTGCAAATACACACACACACACACACACACACACACACACACACACACCAAAAAATTTCTTCCTCTTGTATGGTGATGTCCTAATCAAAATACTGGCTACCAAATACTGATGGCTTCCACATGCCAGGCCCTTTGTGTGTGTTATTTCATGTAATATCTAATGCAAGGCAAGGCAGATAGTATTTGCATGTCCATTTTACAGATGAGGAACTGAGGCTTGGAGAGCTTAAGTGACGACCTAGAGGTCATCCAACTAGGAGCTGCCTAGCTGAAACTGGAGCTCTGGCAGCCCTACCCCGCTGCAGATCCCTGCTTAACCACTCCCCAGAAGGCAAAACAAGATTTAGCACACCCTTTCCAAGGAAGTCCAGCCCTCCCTTCAGCAATTCTAACCCTATTCCCTGTGCCTGGCGGAGACATTCTCTTCTTCCCACGGGAAGGCGTTCCAGATCCTCCGAACCCCCTGCCCCCAACCTCCTTTGTAAGGCCCTACAACACAAAGGTGTCTCAGAGGCAGGCTAGAATGGGGGACCTGCTTCCTTGACCAGGGCTGCACTCAACCAGAGAAGGGGCCTTCCTCTCCGCGGTGGCCGGGCTCAGCAGCTCCCCTCCCCCATCGGGTCCCCTATTCTCTGGGAAGGGGGCGCTGCTCCTGGCCTGCCTCGCCTCGCCACCCGCGACCTGCCAGGAGGGGCTCCAAATCTCATCTCGGAACCCCGGGGCTGCTGCTATTTTTGCGTGAAGGAATTAAGCCCGTCCAAATTAAAGGTGATATTTCATCTCTAATTGGCAAGTTCAAAAGGCCCCTATCGCACTCGGCGGCCTCGGGACTATGTAATTAAATAAGGTGTTTTCTGACTCACTCTGGGCCGGGCCTGGCTCTCCGCGAGCGACCAGTTGCCGCCCGGCCCGCGGGCCGAAGTGGCCGTCCCCAGGCCTGCGGTCCCATTCGCCCAGGGCGAGGCCGGCCCGGCCCCCGCGCCGCCGCCGCCGCCGCCGCCCCTCCCCGGCCCCAGGTGTTCTGGGGAGCGGACGCCGAGCCTCGGCGCCAGCGATAAGATCCGGGCTGCGAACGCCGCCCTCGGCCAGGAGGAGGCTCCGCGGGGAGCTACGGCGGGGACTCGGCCGCGCGCTCCGGGCAGCGCGGGCCCACACTCGCGGCTTTGCCTTGGGCCGCCTGCCAGCCGCCCCCGGAACCCTCTCGGCAGCCGGGCCTCCCCGGGAGAGGGAGGTGGAAGCAGGCCGCCTCCTCCCCTCCAGGCAGGAATGAGTTAACGTCTGCACCGCCTAGAAACGGCGCGGAGGCCCGCGGCTCCGGCACGTCTAGCCCGCCTGGGCCCCAGCCCGGGAACGAGCTGCGAAGGGTCGCAAGGCGGGCCCGCCAGTGCAAGCTCCCCGAGCCGTGCTGCCCCCTGGCGGGCCTGCGGGGACAGCCAGCGGCCAGGACTGGGGCGCCACAGCGCGGGGCCGCCCCGGAAGGTGCCAGAACGGCCTTCCCAGGGCCGAATGGAAATGCCCTCCTTGCGCCAGCACAGGGCCTCACCTCCACCTGCCGCTTCCCATCCAAACTCCTTTCCAATTTCCCTCCATGGTCCCCAGTCCGCTGAGGGGCAGCCACCTCCGCCCCCTCCATCCGAGATTTTTCACCCTTGCTGCCCAGTCCAAAATGCCACTACATCCGGTGATGTTTTAACTTAGGTGTTTTCTGTCCCTCCACCAGGCACCGTGCTAGGAGCGTTATTTCATTCCTAGAACACGAGGTGTGCGTAAGTGTCATTACCAATTATCATATGAGAAAGTTCAGGCCTGAGAGATGAGGTAGTTTGCCTGCAGCCATGGAGTCAAAGGATGCTAAGGCACTTCGGTGCCCATACCCAACACTGCTGTCTGAGGAAGCTGTTTTCACAGGGCGGAGCCTGCCGCCTCTGTCCCACGCACCAAGTTCAAGCTACTCCAAGCAAGACCTTGCTTACGTACCTCCCAGCCCTACCTCCTTTAAGCTCCAGTTTCAGAGAAAAGTTCACTGGGGTGGGGTCTCTTGTGCCTTACCAGGATGTACTTGTGAGTCTAGACTGGGTGCACTCTTCTTTACCCCATGGCTGCTATGTCAATTCACTCTTAACAGAGTGAGTTTTCACTCTTGTGACACAGAAAAGTTTCTGTCTTTCTTCTCTCTGCCTTAGAATGACCCACCTCATTCTTTCCAAAACAAGTCCTTAACTTCCTTCATCATTTTGCCATATGCAAAAATGATATGTGTGTCAGATTCGGGAGACCCACCCACATAAAGGGGGAAGCTGTGCACATGTGGGGGGGCAGGAGGTATGTGGAAAATCTCTGTACCTTCCACTCGATTTTTCTATAAACCTAAAACTAAGAAAAAGTCTATTAAAAATCATACATGTATAATTTTGAGGGGAGAGAAATGTTTGTATTATTATTGTAAATGCAAAATCATTATTGCTTTTCATAAATTCAAGATGACTATAAAGATAAGTGTTAAAAACATAAGGTTTTAAGTGGAAAGTGTGTGCTCACCTAAAATTCTGTCTTATCCATCTGTGGAATGGGCACCAAGGGATCATTCTGGGAACACCTGGGATCCATTGTACTGTGTACTCAGCTGCGGGAGTACACAATACAAGCTTATAGCCTCTTTGCTGTCCATTGCTTGTGTCTTCCTTCCCGGTGTATATGAATTCATTTGTCCCTTCATTTTCTATGCCATTGCTGAGTATCTCCTCTGTGCCCTGCCTAACTCAGGGACATGCAAGGGAGACAAATCCCTTTTCTCTGCCCTTCTGGAGTTCAGAGTCAGCATCCAACAGGAAAGAGGGGATGGTAACTAAATTCAGAGCCTGTATGCTGGGAGCACATGCTATATACCAGGGAACAAGGGACATTCCCTCAACCTGGGAAGAGTCCTTAGGTCCTCTGAGCAAGCTGGCCCTTGCACTTTTGATTCCTTGAGTCCTTGCCCAACCTGGACAGCCTCTCCTCCCACTCTGCCTCTCACCTGATTGGTAGACAGAAGGCCGGATGCTGGCAGTGGTGACAACTCGGGGCTTGGGTGCAGGGGCAGCTGGACCCTCACTGTAGCTGGTATGGGCAGTTGGTGCTGGAGAGGTGGCTGCTGCAGGGTTGTAGGTAGAGGCCTGGGGTCTGGAACCAAGAGGGGAAGCATTATAGCAAGAAGGACAATCCCATCTGGGCCCTGGGGCCTGCAGTCATAGCAGGTTGGTTCCTTGATCTTTAGGATCCTCTATGAGAAGGAAAACTGATAGAGATGAAAAAGAAAAGCCAGGGGGATCTTAAAGGGAAGAAAGCTGTTCCCTGTAGCTACTGCTATTGTCTTTGGAAAGAGGGAGAAAACCATCATCCAGACAAGAGGACAACTGGAAAACCTTTGCCTTCCTGGGGCCTCTGACCACCTGGCCTCCTCTTCCTACTCTTCTGTTTTTGCTGGAGGGAGTAACAGTCTCAGGTTTCTGAACAAGAATGCTCCAACAAGTGCTCTAGTAGGATCCCAGCAAACACTCCATTTCCCTATAGAATTCCTGTTGCCTCCTGCCACTGAGTTAGCTGTCAAGAGGCCTATAGAAGCCTCTTCCCACATGTGGCCCAGGAGCTGTGGACCCAAAAGAGATAGGGGAAGAAGTGTCCTAGTTCACTTCCCTTAGAAACAGATGTTCTTGGCCTGTCCTCTTGGGGAGTTGAAGGCTCTGAGAACTGCTAAAGTTTAATGCTTGTTGAACTTTGATCCAACGTTTCCCAGTTTCATTTGTTCGTGAGAACTTTTCCTTAATTTAAAATTAATGAACACCTTGCTCTCTCCATGCATCTTTCAGATACTAAAGGTGACAGGTAACCACACCTATGGCAAGTGGGTCTTTGGTGAGGGTGCTGGAGAAGAGAGCCCCTGGAAGTATATCCCTCACCCCAGCTTATAGCTTCCTGCATTCCTTCCACCTGTTCCTCTTGGGCCCAGAGCCTACCCATTCTTGCTTGGCAGAATTGTAAGATGAGGGGGTGCCCTGGGATAAGAACCTGCTACCAAGCTCCTGAGTAGATCCAAGGGGACCTGTGAGGCAACCCCAGAGAAGGCAAAGGTAAAAGGATCCTCAAAGAGCCAGCATCTCAGACTTGGGGAGCCATGCATACTTTCCCTGCCACCATGCCAAGTTTTTGATAGATTGAGGCCATTGTTTCCCTTCCCTGGGCCTGCTTGCCCTTCTGTGGATAGATCTCTGTGCCAAGACCAGCAAAGTAGGGGCCTCACTGAAAGAGGAAGAGATGGTTTTAACGGAGTTCTTAGCTTCCACTGTGGTCAGACAAGGCCACGGGTCAGTAGTTATGAACCAGAGTCTCCCACAGTGGTGGACCTTTGTTAGCATCCCAGGAGCTACAGATCCTATGTTAGGGACTGGGGTGGGGAAAGGAAACAGAAGCTGAAGGCATCTAGTGAGAACTCCAAAGCCAGGCTCTGATGAAAGGCTGGTATGTACATTTGCCTCTAATGGGCTCCTTCTAGTTCTAGCTCCTTCTAGTCCATGTGCAAGGAGGGAAGTTAACTGGGCTCAAAACATAATACCATGACCTCTTCTGCTCTAGACCAGTGCCTGCTGGGCAGCCCTGGGCTCTCTCCAAGTTCCACCTAGGTCCTAGCTCTCCTGCAAAGACAAAAGGAAGGAAGGACTCACCTTGCTTCAGGTGTCCCAAGGGTTTCAGGTGCTCTGTGGTGGGCAATCCCAGGACACAGAGGCCTGGAACCTGATGCTTCAGCTTGCCCTTTGGCAGGGGCAGGATATGAGACTGGATTGCCCCTGGGCTCCAGCATCTAGTGTTCCTCCATCCAAATTGGGAGGTTTCTTCCCACTCAACAACAGGGACATTTCTTACCCTCAAAATTTTTTTGTGCAGATAACAAGTCCCTTATGCAAAGAGATTCTGGCATGGAGAGGGGAAGTGGGTTGCTAACCCTTCCCCAGGAAACTGGGATAAAACCACCCCAGAAGCCTATGCCCAGGCTCACCCCTAAGGCTCGAGTCAGGCTGGGAAAAGTCTGGGCTTGGCATTGTGAAGCCTGGGGGTAGGGAAAGCAGACAGGCCTGTGGGCCACTTTACCTCCTCAGGCTGAACAGTGGACTTATGCACCCTGACTCAGGGAGGTATATATTCCTCAGCAAAATCCTGGGGTAGGGGCCCATGGAGAACTAGCAGAACTGGGGTCTTAACTCCAAGTAACTGGACAGCTCCAGGAAGTCCAGAAAGAGCTGGGCTAACCCCTGCTGTTGCACTCACTGTTTGCTCCAGAGTAACTTGTCCATCCCCCCTCTTCTGCCTCCCTGGAACCCCTTGCTTTGGTTTCTGCCTTGTTGGGTATCCAGGAGAGCAGGTTGGGGTGGAGGAACTTGAAGTACTTGTATCCTTTTTATTTGCTAGGTGTTTCATGTACACTTTTTCCATCACAACCCCATGAATATATATGTTGTTTTCAACTTTTTTTTTTTTTTTTTGCACCGGAGATGGAACCTAGGGGAGTTTTTCCACTGAGCTACATCCCCAGCCCTTTTCTTCTAATTTTTTGAGACAAGGTCTTGCTAAGTTGCTGAGGGTCTCACTTAGATGCTGAGGCTAGCCTCAAACTTATGATCCTCCTGCCTCAGCTTCCCCAGTCACTGGGATTACAGGAGTGCACCACTATGCTTGGCTTGTTTTAAACATCCTAACAGATGAGGATAATGAAGTTTAGAGAGGTTCAATCACTTTCTCATTTATAGGCAGAAGATAGTGAAGCAGAAATTTAAGTCCTACTACATACATCAGGTGTTTCTGGAGTTAATATGCTTCTCCATCAAGGTGGGGGGCAGTGGGCAAGTAGCAGCTTAACTATTTGGTCAAATCTGACCTGCTTTCTGTACCCAGATCAATGTTCCCTCCTCCAGGGAGCCTTCCTTAATTTCCCCAGCCCTTGGGAACAACTTTCCTTCTTCTTTAGCTGAGTTCTAGGAACAAGGACTATTGTTTTTTTGTACTGGGGATTGAATCCAGAGGTGCTTTACCACTAAGCCACATCCCCAGCCCATTTTGTTTATTTTGAGACAGAGCCTCACTAAGTCACTGAGATTGGCCTTGAACTTAAGATCCTCCTGCCTCAGCCTCCTGAATCAGTAGGATTATAGGCATGGGCCATCACCCAGCAACAAGGACTATTTATATCATTCACTTGATCATCTGTGTGTGTGCGCACTTTTGTTTGTGTGTGAGACCTTTACTTTTGCGACAAGAGATGTGTCCCTGAATGGCAGGCAACGTTCCTGCCTCTGTCCTTAGCCACAAGTGGAGCAGTCCCCTGAACAGCACCCCAGCTTCCCCTTCACATTTTGTACCATGCAGTGCTGGCTGTGGCTTTCTTGGGAAACCCCAGGGTCCTAACCACCTTGGACCCTGACGCCCACAGATGTATCCAGGGTGGGGCCTTTCCTTCTGCTCTTTCCCTTGGTCAGGGGCAGCACCTGTGGGCTGGTTACCTTGGACTGTCCGCAGGGATCGAGGTAGGGGCTGCAGCAGAGGTGGTGGCAGCATGGGCAGTAGCTGTGGCCAGGGGTGGTGAGGCTGCACTAGGAGAGGCGGCAGCAGGCGGCTGGGCAGAAGCGGGCAGCAGCGGGGTGGAGGCCTGGCTGGTGCACACTGGAGCATGCTCAATAGGGGTGCTGATGAGGCGGGACCAAAAAAGATAACAAGTCAAGGGAGCCCCAGACCCTGTGGCGGGGCCCTCTGCATGGGGGCAGGTGGGCGCAGCCGCAACAAGTGGGTAGAAAGTGCCATCAGTACTGCGAACAGTGCAGGATCCTCCAGAGGGTACATCCTCCAAATGCAGGGCAAGAGCTCCTCTGGGATCCTGGGAGGGGATGCTCTGACCATGGTAGGGCCTGATAACATCAAAAACATTCTCAATCCTGGAGGAAAAAATTTCCCACAGGTTTTTGTTCTTCCTAACTTTTCTTTCTCAGGAAGAAAAGTGCCATGGAAAAGTAGATTTAATTATCAACAAGTTTCTTCTCCCTTCCTGTTTTCCTTTCCCTTTAATCCATCATTCAGTCAGGGGCATGTATTACCTTCGGAGAGGGATGATACACCAAAAACAAAACAAAAAGCAGAGGTAAGATATATAGGTGTCAAGACCTTAGGCTCTGGAGTTGTGAGAACCTGGGGTTCAGACTCTGAAGGATCCAGGGCACTAACAGTACATTTGCAAACTGGATAAAAGGTATCATGCCAGGCAGATTAAGGTTATCTGGACCAGAAGTGGGTAATGTATGATGGATCCAATAATGGAGGTACCTGTACCCTTTTAGGAAGTGGCAGGACTTGTGATAAGGGGACAGGTAGACAACAGAAGGCTCAAAGATCTTCATGCCACTGTGTGATCTAGACACCAAAGAGGATTTCCCACACACCCAAGAAAGACATGGGCCTGGACCTGAGCACCTGAGTTATAAAGCAGATCTGAAAGGCCTTATAACTTGGAACAAAAGAGGTGACCACTCTGCCAGTGTGCACCAGTGTGGCCACATAGAATGGGAAAATCAGCAGATGCTGGTACAGGTAGACTAGGTGCCCAGATGCCCCAACTCTGAGTGCCTAGGCATACTGCAAACAATGCTTCCCCAGAACCACTCCAGGAAGACAAGAGCAGTCTGAGCCTGGGTTAATGGCATTAGATTTCTGCTACCTTTGAAATGAGGTAAAGAATAAAAATTAAATTATAGGAAAGCAAAGAAATGGATTTTTTTTTGAGGCAGGGTCTCAATGTGTTGCCCAGACCTGTCTAGGACTGTTGGGCTCAAATGATTTTCCTGCCTCAGCATCACAGATAGCAGGGACTACAGGTGTGTGCAAGCACACCCAGCTCATTCTTTGTTCTTTGATTGGCATTCGTATTTTTAACAACAGTGACAAAATAAATGCAACTCTTATAAGTGGGAATAACTCCACCCCCTTTGTAACACGTTGATTGACCTACTATGTGTCAAGCATTATGCCTTTAATTGCTTACAACACTCCTCTGATGAGTGTTATCAACTCTATTTAGTAGATGAGGAAATGAAAACAGAGTATTTAATTGCTCAGGGTTCTGGAACTTACCCATAGGGATAAAACGATTGAGGGTCATTTTGATTTGAAACCTTAAGCAGAACCTCATGGAAGAAGAAAACTCTTCTTGTAATCAGCCAAGTAGAATCTTTCTCCAGTAATATTCCAATTATTGGTAATAATTGGAATAGTAGTACTTCCCTCCACCGAGTTCTTCCCACAGCATAAGCTTTATCCCATTATTCGTTTTATCCTTTCAATCATGATGGATGATGGGTATGGTGAGTGTCATTTTACAGATGATGAGTCTGAAATCTGGAGAGATTGTATCTCTGGTACAACATCACACAGTTGCCAAAAAGGGCTTGAGCCCTAATCACAACATTTCTCAAACTTTAAATGCACATGAATCACCTGGGGGATTTTGGTAAAATGCAGCTTCTGGTTGAGCAGGTCTGGAACGGGGCTGAGTCTACATTTCTTTTCTTTTCTTTTTAAATTTTTTTTTCAGTTGTAGATGGACACAATATCTTTATTTTATTTATTTTTATGTGGTGCTGAGGATCGAACCCAGCGCCTCACGCACACGAGGCAAACACTCTACCACTGAGCCACAATCACAGCACCCAAGTCTACATTTCTAACAAGCTCCCCAGTGATGCTGATGTTACTGGCCCATGGACCACACTTGGAGTAGCAAAGCACGAGAGAAGTTTTCCCCAGCTAGGAATGCAAGAGGGTCCCATGCTCTTTACCAAAACACCACCCAATTGCTCTACTCCATCTAGTGAGGTATATGGAAGAAAAGGGTATGAAACAGAGTGAGAGGATTATGGAAGCATAGAAATGGAGAAGCAGCAAAGTTGTGGGTTGACTGCCCCATGGGAAGGAGCCATTTTTCTCAAATGCTTCTTGGAAAGTACAGGATGGGCAAGGGCATTGGCCATGTTCTGCCTGGGGCTTTCCCCAACTTAGGGGTCAGAGAAGAGGCTTTGGGCATCCAGTTTGCAGGCCTGCAGCAATGCCCAGCTCTGGCCCTTACGTGAGACCACTTGCCCACCCTCTGTGAAAAATCCTGTTTCTAGAAGCATTCATGTGATGTGGCTGCCTCAGAGAAGAAGCTGCAGGCTTTGAAGTCACATAACTGAGCTGGTTGCTCAAGCTGACCTTACAGGAAGAACAGGTTGGGAAGGTCAGGGCTGACATAGGACCTGGGTCTCCTTGATTTGCCCCACCTCACACTTCCAATGGACTTCTGGGAATTGAGACCATTGCATAAGATAAGAGCAGTAGAAAATGTCCAGCCTGGGCAAATAAAGAGCTGGCTTTGCCTGTCCCCTTTGCTCCAAGTTGCTGTTAGAACACTTTACCTGCTGCTCTCCCCAGTCACAGATCCAAATGAACAATGGATTATAGGGGATAAAGTTGGAACTGGCTATGGACCTTAGGAAAATTCATCATTGATCAGCCGATGGAGCACCATTCACATAGACCACAATGTCAACCTGGGCCCTGGCCATGCTGCAAAGCAACAGGGCCAGGACTCCCCTGAGCAGTAGTCACAGGCTATAAAGATGGAATGCAGACCAGCTGAGTGATAGCGTGAATAATTTCACAACCAGCCACCTGATTGATATTCTGTCATCATCCAATCAACAGAGATTTTCATACACCACTATCTTAGTGAATATGAATAGTGTCAATGTCCTAATAATAGTAATCACCTCCTTTTGTACAACCAAAAAATAACCACATCCCCCCCCCCGCATTGCCAACAGATACAAACTGAGCCCAGTGACCATGAACCTCAAGACCCAGCACCACCACTAATACCATCCCCCTTTCTGCAGAGGAAAGGACCAAGGTCACCACCAGGGATACATGGGTATGGACGCGAGCCTGCTACTTGGGGGTTCTTCCTGGGTTGCATCCTATCTAGGACCATTGTTTGCAGATACCAAGCAGCCAGCACCTAGGGAAGGGAGAGGAAGCATCAAAGAGCATCTTGAAGGATCTTGGGTTCTTGTTCCTGGTCAGTTACTGAATGAAGTTCTGAAATCCCAAAAAGGGGGCATTGGAGAGCAAGCACTGCAGAGAACTTACATGCTTTAAAAAGACTGACTGTGAGACCACCCCGACCTGATCTAGGATTCTACAGCTGCCTCCTACCTTGGTCATAATAAACTTTATTTATGTTTTTTTTTTGTTGTTGTTGTTTTTAGTTTTTGGTGTTGGGGATTGAACCCAGAACCTCATGCATGCTAAGTACATGTTCTACCAAAGAGTTATACCTCCAGCCCCATAACTCACTCCAAATATCTAAGCAAAAATCAAACTAAACTAAACTCGACTCAAATGTTCATAACTGCATGGGACTATAGCTCTTTCCACAGCTCGACTCTTCCTTCAACCTGGGCAGCACTGAAGTGGAGTGTGACCATCCTTTGTTCTTGCCCTGTTGTGGTGGTCCTTGGTGAAGTTCAGTTTATGTTGTTGTCATGATGATGGAGATACTACAACTGAAAAGGATGATATTAGTGGTGGTTCTGAGTCTTGAGGCTCATGGTCACTGGGCTCCATTTGGATCTATTGGTGATGGTAGGGGTATTGTGATTGGTGTTGGTGGAGTAAAAGGGGGTGATTGCCATTATTAGGATATTGATGTTACTTGTGTGAACTAAGATAGTGGTGTATGAAAATCTCTGTTGATTGGATGATGACAGAATATCAATCAGGTGGCTGGTTGTAAAATTGTTCACGCTATCACTCAGCTGGTCTGCACTCCATCTTTATAGCCTGTGACTACTGCTCAGGGGAGTCCTAGCCCTGTTGCTTTGCAGCATGGCCAGGGCCCAGGTTGACATTGTGGTCTGCATGACTGGTACCCCATTAGCTGGCATGGGAATGGTGCCCTGAAACCTTTGCTCATTCCACTTTGCCCTTGGAATACATTAAAAATTCCATAGCCTGAGATTGAGAGCTGGACCCTACTGACCTCCTCTACATTCCCTCCAGTCTAGCCCAAATGATCAACTCCCTCTTGTCAGCAGCTCTGCTACCTCCGCTTAGACTGCTTGTCCAGCCTTTCCTATCTACACACACCCCAATTCTAACCATTTTTGAAGACCACACATACTGACTCTTCTTCCAGGAAGCCTTCTCTGATCCTCCAGTGAGAGGGACATCTGTCTCTCACCCAAAACAATCAACTTTATGTTGTAGTCACAGACACCATGGTCCCTTTCTAATCCCTTTAGCACCCATCACAACTAGGTGCCTTGACAGACGCCCTCAGATATGGACATGGAATGAGAATATCTCTGCTGCTTATACCAAGGGCTTCACAAGGACCCCTGGCCTGGGGTTTACACAAGACACTATGCACAGTGGCCTGGAGTAGCTGAGAAGTCACAGGCAGACAGGAAAGCAAATTAGAACCTTCCAGGTCTTCAGCTGAGTGGCTCCAACCAGCTGGAGGCTAGGACAGGGTCCTAGAGCCCGCCAACTCTGAGTGATTGGTTCAGGTCCTCGGCCAGCCTCAGGATACCCACTGTCTAGGACCTCTTTCTGTATGGCCACCCTTGGGCCTTGTGAACTTTCAGTAAAATGTCAGTCTAGGTGTTTTCCAGGAAGAAAGGGGGAAAGGAATTCCTCTTTCCTCCCCAAGGTAGATTCCTCAGCCAGAGTGATGTTTACCTGGGACTGCCCTGGCTGTGGTGTCAGAGTGCTGGAGGCTAGAAGAGGTGGGAGGCTGAGGAGGAACAGGCTGTCAGCGAGCTTTGGGGAGCATCTCAGGGGAGGTCAGCAGGAGACAGCAGCATCTCTGGCCAGCTCTTCCAGGGGAGATTGCTAAGGTCTCCGGAGGCAGGGAGAAAAGATATGACCAATTGATAGGAGTGGGAAAAGGACTCAGGACATCCAGCCTGAGAGGAGGCAGGGAGCCCTGAAGGTAGGGCCTTGGCATCTGCCTTATTTGCCACGGGCAGTTGTCCTTAATGTCTCAGTCTATGATCCCAAGCAGTCAGGGACCAGGCTGATGGGGTGACAGGTGGGTGGGATGGGATGATGTGAGCCTGCCAGCCCAGCTGGAACCTTTTCAACTGCTGCTGCTCTGGCTAGCCCTTGCTAGATGCTCTGGAATAGCCACTGGTGGTGGCTGGGAGCAAGATCTAGCTGGTTGCCTTCCCTATTCTCCTACTGCCAAGACTCTGCCAGGTCTTTTTTCCATCTCTTCCCCCCTGAACCCTTTTCTTGGCCCTCCAAGTTTCACTGTGAACTACCCCTTAGTCCAGGAGCCCTTCTCTTGCCTCCTTGGCCAGGGCTGAGAATGCCTGCCTGTGAGAAGGGCTTGCAGCATGCTTTCTGATGGAAGGAGAGGGTGGCTTTGCCTTCTGGTTGCAGCTGGGTGTAGGAGGAGAGGCAGGGGACACTGAGGTATCTCCCCATCCAAATTGCCCCATGGGAGGCTAAGGCTGCCCATGGAGCCACAGCCTGGATTCCCATGCTGTCCTCCTCCCAGCGTTCCTTAGCCTGGGCATGGGGTCCATGATGTGGGAAAGCCATGGTGAGCAGAACTGTTCTGGGTCCCACCTGGAAGACACTACCCCTACCCCTCTACTGGCAGTGCCTGTCCTCTCTCTGCCCCAAACACTGCCCTCATGCCCCTCTCAGGGGGACGCACACAGGTACAGCATGACTGGGGCTTGGCTTGGTTAATTTCAAATCCTCTTTATTTCAGAACAAGCATGCTTATATGTACAGGAGAAAGAACTATGGAGCCAGCACACACGGTACAGGAGGAGGGTGCCTGCCCCGATCTCACCACAGCCAGGAGGGTCTCTGTTTCGTCTATTCTGGACTTCTATTTCCTCGGTCAAGTGCCCTGGTCCAGGTTGTCCTGGACTCCAAGGGCCAGCATGGCAGCCAGCAGGGCCAGGGAGCTGGCCTCTTCCCAGGACCCTGATCTATGGGCAGCTTGTTTCGAGACAGCACAAGGCCAGGAACTGAGAGTTTGGGAAAATGAGGAATGGCACTTCCATTTTCCTTCTTCTGGGTCGTTATGCCAACAAACCCCATCATGTCCTCTCTGGTCTATAGCTAAGGGAGCAGAGCTCTGGCTATGTGGGGGTGGTGAGGGTTGCCCTGGGTATGGGGAGTGGGTGCAGAGCTGAGTGGGACTGGGCCCCAGTCATCAACTCTGGGGTGGGCAGAGAGCAGAAGTGCTGCAGTTGGCTACCAGAGGTGCCCCCAGCACAGTTACACATCATCAAGCATCACCATGGGGCTCACATGCCAGATCTGTGCAGGGGGAGGAGGGTGGGGGTCCAGCCTGTCAGGGGTCAGGACATTCCAGGCAGCCTTTTAGCTTTTAACGTTAAGGATTTGGGCCGAGAGGCCATGGTGCCAGTTGCGCAATTTGGCAAAACGTGGGCTGTTACGTTCCGTTTCAAACCTTTCCCTGTGGCACAGAGAGAGAAAGAGAGAGAGAGACAGACAGAGAGACAGAGACAGGGAGAAAGACAGGAAAAGAGAGAGAAGAGAGGAAGAAAGAGAGGGGTTAGGGGACGTGTCCACCATTCCCCTGTCTGAAGCTGGGGTAGAGGGATGGGGTGAAGGAAGTTGGCCTAGAGAAGCTTTGCCATCCATGGGGTACTCTCTAGGTGATTAGGCCTGGGTCAAATGGGGGAATACCAGAGTCCTGGGAACAGGATGGAGGGACCAAAGTCCCTCCTTTGAGTGAGTAGGGGCCATTTAGAAGGGGCCTGGCTAGAGGGCAAAGTTGGGGAGGGGGGATCCCTGGCCCATGTGGTTAGGGCTGGGCAGGGCTGCTTTGGCCGTGGGCTCTTGGGACTGAACCAAACAATCAGGTGGGCTAGGTCTCTCCCCTTGCTGGGCACAGAAAGGGGGCACCTATCCTCTGTGCTTAGGCCTGGTGGGCAGGCCTGTTACCTTCCTATGCTACCTGGGCCTTGCCTCACCTTCAGAATCCCTAGAGAGGAACTGTCACACATCATTTAGTGCCACTGCCCGCCCAGGCCTGGGTGCAACCCAGGCACACGAGTGAACATAAACACACACATACTCACAAGGCCACTGTCACAGATACAGAGGATCAGACTTCCTGCTACATCCTACCAGTGGAATCTCTGGGGCTCAACCCACAGTCTGCTCAGCTGAGGGTGCAGTAAAGAGCAGGTAAGCAGCAGCCAGAAATGTAGAAGTATAGGACAGAGTAATCCAGGGACACACGAGCAGGACAGATGCCAGAATCCTAGACCCTTCTGGCTGGAGAGGTCTCCCACATCCTCCAGACCAGAGGTGCAAACTGGTGGCTAAGGAGCCACATCTAGTCATAAACATAGATTGTTTAACTTGTACAGAAACTCAACTAAACACAACAAAAACAAACAAAACAAAAAATAAAACTATGGCTGGGGGTATAGCTCAGTGGTACTACCTGCTTAGCATGTGCAAGATTCTGGGTTCCATTCCCAGCACTGCAAAAAGTATATCAATAAATACAATTAAAAATAAAAATTAATTGCTATTTCCCACTCCTAGGTCTAGAGGACTTAAAAACAGCATACTACAGTAACGCAGCCACTTCAATGTTTATAGCAGCACAATTCACAATTGCTAAACTGTGGAAGTAACCTAGATGCTCTTCAATAGATGAATGGATAAAGAAACCGTGGTACATATACACAATGGAATATTACTCAGCAATAAAAGAGAATAGAATTGTGGAATTTGCAGGTAAATGGATGGAGTTGGTGAACATGTCATGCTAAGTGAAGTAAGAAAATCCCAAAGAACCAAAGGCCAAATGTTTTCTCTGATTAGTGGTGCTGATCCATAATGGGGTGGGGGTGGGGAGCATAGGAGAAATGGAGGAACTTTGGATAGGGCAAAGATGAGGTAGGGGAAAGAAGGAGGCATGGAGGTAGCAAAGATGGGATGAGATGGACATCACTACCCTAGGTACATGTATGAAGACACGAATGGTGTGACTCTACCTTGTTTACAAGCAGAGAAATGGAAACTTATGCTCCATATGTGTACTATGACTTAAAATGCATTCTTTGTTTTAAAAAATAAAAAGATTAATTGCTCTCCATACCATGGGATGCTACTCAGCAATAAAAAAGAATAAATGAGCCAGGCGTGGTGGCGTAAGCCTGTAATCCCAGGACTTTGGGAGGCTGAGACAGAATCGCCAGTTCAAAGCCAGCCTCAGCAATGGTGAGGTGCTAAGCAACTCAGTGACACCCTGTCTTTATATAAAACACAAAATAAGGCTGGGGATGTGGCTCAGTGGTTGAGTGCCCCTGAGTTCAATCCACAGTACCAAAAAAATTAAAAAATAAAGAATAAATGAACTACAAGTCGAAAAGTTCTTATCTGAAAGAATTTGGATCAGAATTGTTTCAGATTTTAGATTTTTTTTTTGGATTTTGGAATATTTGCATATACATGAGATATCTTGGGAACCCAAGTCTGAACATAAAATTCATTTGTTTCATATATACCTTATAACATGACCTGAAGTTTGAACATTGGGTGAGTGCTCTACCACTGAGCTCCATCCCCAGCTCTTTTTAAAAAAATTTTTTGAGACAAAGTCTCACTAAGTTGCCAATGCAGGCCTCCAGCCTGCCTCAGTCTTCCCAGTAGTGTATCTGTGTTTTGACTGCAACCTATGACCTAAGGTCAGGTGTGACATTTTCCACTTGGGGCATCATGTTGGTGCTCAAAACTTTTAGATTTTGGAGCATTTCGGATTTTGGATTTTTGAATTATCAATGGTTAACCAGTATTAGTACACTCAACAATTTGGATAAATTCCCAGAGTTATGCTGCTTGGGAAAGAATCCTAAAATGATCACATACTGTACAATTTCATTTATATAACATTCTTTTCTTTTTTTTTTTTTTTTTTT
>PVHX01000844.1:199922-248649 GCA_004024805.1 Geosciurus inauris | reverse complement strand
GTGAGTTCAAAGCCAGCCTCAGCAAAGGCGAGGCGCTAAGCAACTCAGTGAGACCCTGTCTCTACATAAAACACAAAATAGGGCTGGGGATGTGGCCCTATGGTTAAGTGCCCCTGAGTTCAGTCCTTAGTACTCAAAAAAAAAAAAAAATCAGCTTAATGTGAGGTTAGACAGGGGTTTATGGGAGACTATAGTACTGGTCATTTATTTCCACTTCTGTCCTTAATGCTGGGGGTGGGGTTGAGCTCTCCTCCTCATTGAGACTGGGCTTGCCATTCAGGTTTAGCTAATGAAATGAGTCCTGTGGTCAATTCAGGGTTCTGTTTCATAGCATTATCTCCCCCTCCCCCCAAGATAGTGGTTCTTATAACAACCTTGATCATCAAAGAAAGATAGTACAAAGCAGAGGGGGAAAGACTAGTGTCAATGGGAGACTAGCTTTTGTTGGCTTTCCCTGTCCTGAGTGACTCAAAACATAATCTCCAGATCTTGGTTTATTCATCCATGAGACAAGAATATTAATTTGTCCCTTAAAGTTCTGGTACCAATTTGTGGTTAATATTCTATCTTAATAATTGCTTATTATCTCCTTGGGATATTTTCTTCACATGATTATCAAGAAATTTGTCCTTCATCTTTCACTTTCTGATCTTCAAATACTGAGTCATTACCCTGGAGAAGCTACAGTGGCCAATGTAAATCTTAGATGGCTTTCTTAGAGAGACCCAATTAAAAAGATCTCTAAGAAATTACTTTAATTCTTATCCCTATCTTCATCTTCCTAATATATGATCTTTCTCTAGGATTTTCATTTTTAACATGGCTTGGCCTCTGTTTCTTTATCTGTAACAGGAGGCAGTATTAACAATCTTATGTAATGATTGCAAGTTAAAAATGGCATCTGCAGAAATGCCAAACATAGTTCCTGGCAACACTGGTCACTCAAGAAATACCACTTCACTTCCTATCCCACGATACCCATTCCTTCCTTTCATTGTGTGCTATGAAGCAGAACCTGGACCATCATGGAATGTTTACTTTGAATGAGTTTCAGCATAACAGGGACCATATGGTTTTCATCCAAAGCATGCCTAGACTCAACTGATCCAGGAAACATTAAAAGTTCATCTTATATTACAAATAAAGCTGCCATAACTACCAAATTAGACAGATTCCATGCCTTTATACCAAATATTGTTTGGTAGTTCAAACATCTTTGTAAATTTCCATAGCAGTTTTGCTTACTGGTATTTCAAGATTTGCTGAGGTTCAGGACTTTTGATATGCTAAAATTTACTGTTTTATTAAATACATTTTTCAATACAATGTTCATTGTTACTTAGACAATATAATCATATTTTTAAATGAATGTATTTGGAATGGATAGTACATTGCAATAAAAATCTTATCTTTAGTTTCAATAACACCTTATAAATATAATGGGTTTTGCAAATTTGCCAGTGGTGGTTGGAATCACAACCATCACTAAACACTGCATGTTCAGCTTATTAGCTTTTGCAGTGATCAATTGCTGCTGCTCTCTTGCTTTGTTACCTCCAGAAGATTTTGAATGAGTGGTAAGGACATTTAGATACAGCACTATTTTATGACCTCTATCATAAAAGTCCTAACTAATGAAGTACAGTGGCTCACACCTGTAATCCCAGCAACTCTGGAGGCTGAGGCAGGAGGATCACCAGTTCAACGCCAGCCTCAGCAAACTTAGTGAGGACCTGTCAAAAAATAAAAAATAAAAAGGACTGGGGATGTGGTTCAGTGGTTAAGTTCCCCTAGGTTAAATCCCCAGTAAAAAATAATAATAATCAATTTATTAATTAATTAAGGTCCTAACTGAAAATAATGTGGGCTCCGTAATCATGGTTTTTGCACATTTTAGTTATGGACTAATCTAGACCAAGATCATAGTTTCCTTTGCAGGGTAGGTTTTATTCTTACAAGAAAGAATGCTATGCATAGTCACTCATGTTCTATGGTATTATATTTCCTTGTTCACATTTAATTTGTTGAGCATGAATTGAGGCCAACTTTATGGAAATCAATAGGGCAATGCTAGATTTATTCTGCCCAGAAATAATTCAGACCCAATGCTCATCAACTCTGCTTGGTTATGTCAGGGACAACTCTAGAGAATGGGAAATCTTTGAGCTGAGGCTTATAGAGGGAAGCATTTTTGAGTAAGTGAAGGAGAATGGCTTTCTAGAGAGAAGAAATGTGTAAAAATAGGCAAATAAAAAAATGACTATGATGCATTTGGGAAACTACAAATAAGTCAGTATGATAAGGGTATAAGTTGTATATTTGTAAGGAAATAGATAGAACCAAAGGTATAAGTTGTATATTTGTAAGGAAATAGATAGAACCAAAGAGTGATAGCAACCAAGAGACAGATTAGACAGTTCCTTATATTAAAATGATAAAGATAAGATAATGATAAGAGACAGATTAGACAGTTCCTTATATTAAAATGATAAAAAATTAGATTTCATAGTTTATGCAATATGGAGCTATTCAAGGCCATAAAGAAGGGAAGTAACATGAAATTTTATGTTTTAAAAAGATGACTGTGTAATCACATGAAGGATATAGTGAAGGGAGGAGAGGGGATAGTTTAATAATCCAGAAGAAAGATGATGGCAGGCCCACACTGGGCGTAGAGAAATCAGGGCAGGGCATATTTATACAGAGTTAGGTAGAGTTGTGACATGATAGAAAAAGAAAGATGGAGAAGCAGGACTAGTTTGACCCCCAGACTGGACAGCTTAAGAGACATAGGGGATATTAACTCTGATAACATTAAAGGAGGAACAACATTTTACAAGGTTTTGTGTTCTATTTTCTCTTTGTTTACTTTTTCCCCTTTCTTATTTCTATAGTAGATATGTTACAAGGAGAGGCCCTAATGGTTCCTTCCATGCCTAAACATACCTATTGTTATTCCTATTAAAAATAGAGTCTATTTAACCCAAGCTGGCTTTGGGATGTGGTTGGAGCTTTGAGAAGTGAAAATATGCTTATGAGGTCCCACTGCTTCCACTTTTGCTCTCCTGAAAACTGATCTATTGAGTACAATTGTTGCAACTACTAAACTGGAATGAAAGGGCAGAGAGAAAACGTTAATGGAATGAGCCTATGGGAGAGGGGAAAGGTTGAAGGATTCCAGGCTCCCCAAGGGAAGCAGATAGCAAATACATAGCCATCTCCATTATCCCCACTCCAGTCAGATCTGTCCAGTCAACACCACATGGAACTTGGACATTTCCACTGAGTCTTAACCACATGGCAGGTTCAAAAGCAAATGAACTGTTGTGTTTTATGCTAATCAATTTTGCAACAGATTTTCTTAAAAAAATATTTTTAGTTGTCAATGGACCTTTATTTTTTATATGCAGTGCTGATAATCAAATTCAGTGCCTCACACATGCTAGGCAAGCACTCTACCACTGAGCCACATTCCCACCCCGCAACAGATTTTTTTGTATGTAACAAATGATATCTAATATTCCCATCTTCTTTTTCTTCCATCTATCCTCCCACCCTCCCTTTCTTTCTCTTTCTCTTCCACTCTCCTCTGCCCCTCTCTGGCAAGATGATAGGAAAAAAAAGAAAAATATTACAAAAACTGGGTTATTTTAATCATGACTTCCCTAAGGAGGTGAGTGGTTCCTATTCTTTCTCTTTGAGGAAATTTTTGTATGACATTTTTATCCTGGTCTCTAAAGCTAACCATGCATATATTATAAAACAGCATCCATATAAAAACTCACAAGCAGCAAACTTTTGATATTCAAGAGAAAAACTTTTGTTATGTGGATTTTCATGAGATCTATGAGAAAATCACAAGATCTATAAATATCTTCTTATATTCAAATAAAAGGTAATTACTAGAGTCTATCCTTAGGAGGAAAACTACAATCTGCAAAGCACAAAGGCACTGGAAAGAATTAAGGACAAAAAATTGTGTGCACTTTTCCATGATTGGCATGATTGGATATCTTTCATTATTCTTCATTATAATTACAGATATATATATTATGAAGCTGATCTTCTTATAGAAGGCCAACTGATAAATGATCTTTAGTATATTTAAAATGGTGTATAAACTTTTTGAACATTAGGATTAAAACTTCTGTTTTAAAAAATTAGGGATATTTAACATATATCTTTGGACGAACTTATTTAAATATTTTAATAGTTTACACTCTGGTTATCAAATAACTTTAGCATATGGACTATTTTTTTAATGATACATGTAAATCCAATTCATAAAATATTTCTTCATTTGCTTAAAACAAAACACATTCAACATTTAATAGAGCAGACTTTTATTCTGGAGGAAAAATCAAGAGGTTATTAAAATACACCTGGGAAACTTTTTCCTACAGTATTCTCACACCTATTTACAAAACATTCATGTTACATTACATAGCCCCACAATGCTATCAAGAAGCATTATAGTACAGGGAGAGGGGAGAAGACAGGTGGTCACATTTTCTCCCTTTGTACACTTAATTTTTTTGCTTCAAATTATGTTGTCAACTGCATAAATATCAAACATCCTATTCCCCTCAATTCTTCCATTATCTGGTTTTCCATATCCTTTCACCAATTCCAACTAATTTATTCTACCTCATATTTCATGGACTTAATTATAACCTCTTCCTATTCAGTACAACTACCATGCCAAACACTCATCTTTCTCCTATTAATTTTTTTAATTCTTATTCCTTCCTCACCATCAATTTATCAAAATAAAATAATTAGTTCAATAAACTTCTGATATTTGTCTATTCTTTTGTTCAATGTAATCAGGTATGTTATTTCTATCAGGCAGGAATTCAATAGTACCAACAGTACCAACAGTGTTAGAAGAATTAGCAATAAAGGGAACATCTGTAAGACAAGATGCTTGGGTTTTTCTGCTGATTGGGTGTGTAGGGTTGAGTAGGAGCCTTGAATTTCAGGTTTGTTGCATCTTGTGATGTAGAGTTAAGAGTATGGCCTCTCAGGGCTCTTTCAGGGATAATGTTTGGTGGCTGATAACCTGAGATTTTCTGCTGGAATTCTTCAGTGAGCTTTCTTCTGTCAAGTGTGATTGATTCACTGGTCCAACACACAATTCTGAGGTCTATTAAGAATGAGGTAATAAGCCCCCTGTTCTCAAGAAGCTTAAATCATAGTTGGGAAGTCAGTGGTACTTAATAACCAAATGTGTAATCATAAAAATCTCCTGAGGGTTAAGGATTATATAAAGAAAATCTTCCTAGGTGTCTATTTTTGATTCAGTGACAGAAAAGTATCTCAGGGATAGTGATATTTTAGCCAAATTTTGAATGTTATAAAGTTAACAATGGGGAAAGATTTCCTGAGAGTACAAATATTCTAAGGACCTCTTTAAGTAATAAAAATAATATCATGGAAGCTGGAACCTCATCAGAGAGAGAGAGAGAGACCAGCACTGGAAAAACAAGTTAAGCAGAGGCCAGATCTCAGCTCTGAAAAGATGGAAAGAGACTTTGCCTTTATTTCCAATCTGGTGAGAAGAGGAATGTCATTATTCAAAGAGCTTATCTTTAATGATTATCATTTCTATGCAAATACTTTTTTACTCCCCTAAAGAATAAAACTAGGAATTGCTTTTAAGTAAATATTCAATACCTGTGAGCATTATCCTACCTCACCAGAGTAATTTCAGTCTAGATGTCTGACATCTGCAGTATATTATTAACATTTTTTTCTAGCTTCATAAGTTGAAGGAAGAGGATATTTAATTATATTCTCTTACAGAGTTAAATAGAAATATGAATGGATTTAAATTTTTAAATGATAGTATTTTTCAACTTCAAAGCAATTTGCTTGCAGCTATTTTCCACATATAGACTTAGTAAAAAATAATGAATATTTATTTTTCAGATAAATCACAGAGTTAATTATCTTACTTTAATCCTCCTAGAGTGACACTTGTCCTATTGTCTTCTAAGAAAAGCATACAAGCCCATGTTGACCCTCTGACATAAAGGATTATATAGCAATGTTTCTCATTTCCATTTGAATTCATAAAATTACCTCTATAATAACTGAAAATAGTTTTAATTAGATTTTATAATAGCTTAATATCAATTTGGTAGTACTTATTACTCCTCATGGGAAACAAATTGTTTACACACAGTATATATCCCAAGTGTGAAAGAAACTGCTTTTAGGAATTCGCTGAACTATTTACCGAATCTATATATTGTTATTTGGTTTTTGTTTGTTTATTTGTTTTTTAGCTTTCCAGTAGGAATTACTAGAATAATTTACTTATTAAATTTTAGTTGGGAAATTATTGCAATTTCACTTTACTGAGAAAAAAGTGTTTAATCATGTTTGCATTGCTTGTTTCTTTTCTCTCATAGGCACATTAGCATAAAAATCTATTGGTAGTTTGATTATATTTGAGATAAATGAAATGTATATTTTCAAATTGGATAACATAATCATTAAATTCTATTTGTTGCATTTCATCCTGAAAGTCCAAAACTGTTTTCAGGGGATAAGTGTCTATGTGGTTATTTTTCACATTCAACAGGGGCCTGGGGAATTTTTTGAGTTTTTAAAAATTGATCAACAGAATGAATTGAGTAATTATTAAGTTAAAGATTTTGTTAGATGTTGAATGAGGATAATCAGTAAGGAATGGTATTAAGTGTTTAAGTTACAGTCTTATCCTCAAGCAGTTTTGTGGTATAATTGTAAAGTTAAGAAAAGAGAAACTAAACGTATAGGAGACCAAGCACGAGAGAAAGAACCATGAAAACTGCTTTTAATCTCAGCTGTAATTTTAGGAAAGCCACTTAACTTCTAATATCCTGTGCTTGCAAAACTATACAAAAAGAGTGAAATTAATTGATATTTGACGTTGCTTCCAACTCTAATATTCTAGGGGCTTAAAAGAAAGTTAGACAATTCAAGTAATTAACATCTCAGCCCCAGAAGAAGGATGTACCTAAAATAACCCATATTTATTACAGCCAAGGACTGAGTTGTATATAAGAAATCTTACTCTTTCACTTTCAACTTCTCACTATAACTATGGAAATGACAATCTTGGCAAAGTTCTTTTTCTCTTTCTCTTTTTGGAAAAGCTCTCAAAAGAGAGGAAGGGAAATCTCCATCTGTCATATGGTGGCATTTGCCGCTCCCAGCTCCAAGTACTTACCTCCCAGACCCACTAGCATGAAAGAATGGCCAAGTCACTGGGTTATGAGCAGAAGTGGATATCTGAGGTACCTGGAAAAAGCTATTTAAAAGGACAAGCTCATTTGATATCTCTCTTTGATCTTTAGTCCTTTCTTTTCTTCCTTTTCCTTGATTGGAAGGGAGACTCAGGGCATGGAAATGAAACAACCAACTTTAAAAATAAAAGTTGCAAACTAGAGGATAGGAAAAAACATAGAACAATCCATGGGCTGAGATTATTTAATGGAGCATCTATACCAGCCCAACAGATGACACAGTTGCTTATTAAGTGAGGAAATATATTCCTATTTGTGTATACCATTGAAGAATGGATTTCTGTCACTTGCAGTTGATTGCAGACTTTTCTATGGCAAGCTAGGAATGAAGACAGGATTCACAGCCAGAATGGCAATATTGAAAATATTGTAGCAGGGGAGGTTGGGGACTGTGAAACTGAGACTAAGAGCACTGTTAATGTACCTAGAAATAAGCTTTCAAACCCAGAGCCAGATATGAGGTGTGGTTCATAGCAAGATCACTTAAGACCATACAAGACCATAATTAATTTAATATTAGTTAAATCTAGACATAACACCAAAAAACACAATGTAGACCAAAACCCTACATTACAAAAATGATACTCATCTACATAATTCAAATTTAAAATACAAAGTATTCGTGGTATATACCTATATGATAAATTATGAAATACAGACTGAATAGATACAACCTCCTCTGGAAATTGGTGACTGCTACAGAAGAAAACATGGTGACTTCTAAAATGGCAGCATGAGGAGCTCAGTGGACCTACTACCCAGGAAAAAGGAATAAGTGGTGAAAGTTTTAAATAAAGTTTAAGGAGACTTTGTTCTGAGGAAGATATCAAATGAAGAAACATGTACTTGAGAAAATCTACTAAATCTCAGGAAGAAGAAATGAGTCTGTGGCACTTGTATCCTACTTATATTTTTCTGCTTCCTCCCAAACTTATCTTAATGATAGAAGCTCTAAACCAAGAAGGTCTGGACAAGAAAGAGGAGTCCCCAGGCAAGGATTAGGGTACCTCAGTGGGAAGGCCAGAGTGCTAGTATTCTTCACCCCTTCTCCACGGACTCCAAAATGCAGAGGCTAACTTCCTGGCAAGTGTGGTCAAGAGACTAGGGTTCTGTTTATCCCCCCCATCTCTCACACATGGGGCACAAAATTGACCCCTTAAAGGGCAAGCCAAGAATATTAGGGCCTTAATCCCCTTTGCCTCTGCTCCCTCATGGTGCACAGATTCCATACTAGTAGAGGCAAGCCAAGAAAAGCAGCCTATGTCCCAGTGTGCTGCTCCTAAAGCAGAGCTGCTGTTAAGGGAAGCAGGCCAGTATCCTTGTGACCAGTTCCAGAGCAGAAGCTCAGAGTTTTTAATGAGGAGAACTGGCAGTACAAAATGAATATCTAGAAAGGTATGACACTGTGCCCAAAATACATGACATTATTTGAAACATCACTATTTGAAACAGTTAGCTTATTACAAGTCTAAAAGTACTCTCAAAAATAATGGATGTGATAGTGATAACTAACTAAGAACAAAAAGTTAAAAGAACAAGAAGTTAAACCAAAGATCATCTAGTTTACCAGAAAGAACAAAATAGACAGCTGTCAAGAGATCTCCTGAAGCCAAAACAAATTCAGGTAAGAACAAAGACTTACCAAAAAACTACCTCTGAAAATAAGCCCTAGGTCATTTGGATCAGATGATGGAGAAATTTAGGTCCAAGTGCTTCATCACAAAAAATAGAGCAATCAGTAAGCAATTAGTGGAACTGCACATGATGATGCCAGCAAAGGCACACAGCTTAACAAAGAGATCAGACAAAATGACAACCAAAGTCCTGTTGAAACCACTGCCCTCCCCCGTGGCCATGTGTACGTTGAAGGTACAGCTCTGGAGTGACATCAGATACTGCACATTGAGGAAACAATAGATTTCACCACAACAGTCCAACCATCTCACTAAACAAATGAAGATAAAAACTACAAGACAAACATACACCAGGACATCCAAGAATCATTATCCAGAGTTGATACCATATATAACCTAAAATGACCCAATGTCAACAACAACAAAAAGAGAAATGGAAAAACAAAACAATAAAAGTATTACCCCACAGAAAAACAGATAATGGATATAGTGTGTAAGAGGGTCCAGAAATTATATGAGAAAGATTTCAAAGCAGCCATTACAGATATATACAAAGAACTCGAGGAAAGCAAACTTTAAGACACGAGAATGGTAGCAATGAGGAAGTTATCAAATACAGTGCACAGAGGAAGTTCAGACTCGGCTTCTCCTGGTGTCTGCACACAGCACAGATCTCTTCTGACACCAGGTTTGTAGAAGGTTTTTGTCCTACACACCAAGGAAAAAATCAGTTCTGCAGTGGACACCAGGTAGATAGCCTCCAATTCAATTCAATTCTCATATTCTCTACCTGGAAATGGTGTCAGATCCTACAGATTAAACACTCATTCCCCAAACATTCCCCTTCCTTTTAGATGCCAAATGCAAGCCCAAGGTTGTCTTACCTTTGTTTCTTGACCATCACACTATAAATTAGGGATCCTATAGCCCCATTCCCCAGGTTTGATTAATTTCCTTTAGTGACTCAAAGAACTCAGGGAATACTAGTTCCTTGTAAAGGATATTACAAAGATCCATAGGAAGAGATGTATATGGAGGTAAGGACGTCCATGCCCTCTCTGGATGTATTACCTTTCAGGAACTTTCACATTTTTGGTTATCTGGAAATTCTCCAACTTTGTTGCATAGGCATGCCTGAAGCATGGACAGCCATGTCAAAATGTGATTAAAAGAAAAGTTTATGATCTAATACTAGTAAACTAGGTGGGGAATCCCAACAAGCTTGTCTGTTCAGATTCTTCCATATTTCTCCCTCATAAGTATGTGGCAGTATCCCTTCGAATGGAGGTGTTAGCATCTGCTGTCAGACATGGTAGAGAATTTCTTCATCGTCAGCAGTTCCAAGGTAGTCGGGGAAGGGGAATTAGAGTTCCTGTGACTTGTTTTGGATAAGATTATATTGTATTATATCATATTGTATCTTTTCATGTCATATTATATGTCACATAGTAAAAATTTAGGAATTATAAAATTAAAAATTACAAAATTAAACTAAATTAAAAGCTCACATTTAAAAATCAATAGCAGAAGTGAAAGTTTCATTAGGAAGGTAAACAGTACGATTAAACTAGCAAAAAAAATAATAATTGGCACACTTGATGGCAAATGGATAGAGATTTTTTAATCTAAAAAGCACAGAGAAAAATAATGAAGAAACATGACCAGAGTCACTGGGAAAAAATGTAGAACACCACTTGGAGTACCAAAATACATGCACTGGGCATTGGGTCTAGAAGGAGTAAAGAGGAAGAAGGAAGTAGGAAGAAAAAATATGCAAGGATATAAGGGACAGAAAATCCCTAAATAAATTAAAACACTTAATGCCTGAAAACATTCTAGATTTAAAAAAAGAAAAACAAATATATACTTCAAACAGGTTTACTAAAACTAAGAGGAAAAATCAAAAGAAATCTACTCCACATAAATCACAGTAACAATGCTGAAAGGCAAAGACAAAGAGAATATTTTGAAAACAGCAAACACAAAACTGGCTCATTGTACTTGAGGGAATTCCAATAAGATGAACATCTGTCTTCGCTTTAGAAACAAAGGATGTCCAGAGCAGTGGGATAATACATTAAGTGTTCAAGAGGACCACACACATGCACGCACACACACACACATACACACACACACACACACATGAAAAATCAACAAAATTCTGTGAACTGAGAACAGCATATATAGCACCACTATTTTCTATTGTTACACAGAGGAGGTGAAATAAAGATATTCCCAAACTTAAAAAATGTAAGATAATTTTTTGTGAATAGATATGCCTTATTAAAAAATACTGGAAAAAAGTGATTCAAGATGAAAGCAAGTAACACCAGTTCAAAAATCAGATAATACAAATGATACCAAAGGACACCAATAATGGCAATTACATGATTGTAAAAGGCAATTTTTTTCTCTTTACTTTTCTTGACAAGTTAAAGGGAATTGTATAAAAAATTAGTATATTTGTGTTGCTGCTCTTATAACATTCATAAATTAAATATATTTTCCAACAAATGCACAAAGGTTGAAGGTAGAAGAAAACTTCTATTAGAATATAGAAATGACAACAGATGGCAATTCAAATACAAAAGAATAAATGGCAGAACCAGAAAAATGCCAATAAGAAAGTTGATAGAGCAATCAATAATGCAATCTTGTATTTTAAACACTGGGAAACACAACAAACTAAATCCAAAACAAGTAGAAGAGTAGGTATAAAAGACTAAAATAGAAAGAAATACAATGTATGAAATAAAACAATAGAGAAAGCAAATAAACCGAAGTTGGTTCTTTGAAAAGATCAGCAAAATTGACAAACCCTTAGGTACTTTCACCAAGAAATAAAAAATGAAGATTAAAATTACTAAAATCATAAATGCAAGAGGGGCCTAACACTCTTACAGAAATAAAAAATAATTTTAAGGTAATACTATAAATTAGTACACCAAAAAATTAAATATCTTAGGTGAAATGGACAAATTCCTAGAAATATAAACACTAATGTGTTTTATCAAAAAAAAAAACTTTAATATACCTAGATAGGTAAAGTAATTAAATTAATGATAATAAGAATAAGAAAACTACCTCAAAAAAATAATGGTCCTAAATGGCTTCATTGCTAAATTTTACCAAACTCTGAGGAGAAATTAATACTAATTTACAAATGAAGGAAGGGCCATAGACCTAAATGTTGGAGGGAAGAAAGCACAAAACTTTTAGATAAAAATAGGCATAAATCACCATAAACTTGGATTTGGAAATGATTTCTTAGATATGGCCCCAAATGTACAAACACCAAAATACAAAAGAAATAAATTGAATGTTTTCAAAATAAAAAAAAAGTTATGCTTCAAAATATGTCATCAAGTAACTAAAATAGAAGACCACAGAATATTTGCAAATCATATAACTGATAAGGGATTTGTTTATGAAGTATATAATGAATTCTTATAAAATAAAAAAAACACAACTAAATTTTAAAATGGAGGAAATATGTGAATGAAAGAATATTTCTCCAAAGAAGATATACAGTTGGCCAGTAACCACCTAAGAGAGACTCAACATGATTGGACATCAAGAAAATGCTAATCTAAACTACAACAAATTGCCATTTCACATCCACTGGGCTACCTATGATAAGCAAAGCAGAAAATTATCAGTTAACATGGGAATATGAGAACTGAAATCATGGCATACTGTTGAGAATGTAAAATGGTATGGCCCGCCCAAAAAGCAATCTGGCAGTTCCTCAAAGATTAACATTTAGTTACCATATGACCCAGTAATTTAATTCCCTGGGATACATTCAATAGTTGTATACAGATGATCTACACTACATAATGCATAGAAGCAAAAGGTGAACAAACCTAAATGTCCACATAGTTGTATACAGATGATCTACACTACATAATGCATAGAAGCAAAAGGTGAACAAACCTAAATGTCCATCAGTGGATGGATGGATACAAAAGTGATGATTTAGTAAAATGGAATGTTATTCAATAGTATAAATACATGAATTACTAAAACTTCTTGCAACATGAATGAACCTTGAAAACATTACGTTAAGTGAAAGAAGCCAGTGACTAAAGATCAGATTTTCTATGTTCCCGTTTATCTGAAATGTCTAGTATAAGAAAATGCATCGAGGCCGGAAGAGTGGAGGTGATGAAGGAAGTTAATGCAAGGACAACAGCCCAATGCTATAAATGAATTTTTAACATGACAAACTGTCTTAAAATCAACTGAAGTGACTATTGGGTACATGTGAATAGACAGAAATAACCACTTAATTGTGTACTTTACATGGATAAATAGTATAGCATGTGACTCTTATCTCAATAGAGTTTTCCCAGATGAAAAGTTTATACAAAGAATAAATATGGAAGAACAACTATAATATCTTTTTAAAAAGGGTAATATGAATGAATTTGAATGCCCTACTAAGTATTCATCTGTATGAATGAATTTGAATATTCTACCAGGTATTCAACTGTAAATGAAAGTGTATTTTACTAGCACAGAAAAAAGTATATGAATAGAATGGAGTCCATAAATAGATCCAGGTGTACATCAATTTATAGATATCTGGCTTTCTTATTTAATTAAACTTTGTGAGATAATTATAGATCGACATGCAGCTGTTGGAAATAATATAGATAAATTTCTTTACAATTTGGAGAAACTGTGTACAAGATATTTCATATCTCTTTGTCTTCTATAAGAAAATATAATGTGACTATTTCCTCACATTATATAGTATAATAAATTCCAGATAGAATAAATATTAGCTACAAATATTAGGAGAAAATAATAGAGGATTATGTTCATGAATCATTGTGGAACAGTAAAACATGCTATTTAAAAAGATCATCTGAGGCTGGGTTGTAGCTCAGTGGTAGAGCACTTGCCTTATTTGTGTGAGGCACTGGGTTTAATCCTCAGCACCACACAAAAATAAATAAAGATATTATATCCATATACAACTAAACATATATATATATGTCATATATAGATATGTCATATATAGATATGTCATCTGGAAGGAAGGAGAATATTTTTTTGTTGAAAAAGACACCATAAACAAAGCCAACTAACAAATAATAGATGGAAAACAAACATTTGCAATATCTAGAAGAAAAAAAAAGACATATTTGATAAATGAAGAGTTCAAAACAATCAGATTAATAGGTAAAATATTAAATAAATTGGGCTAAAATATAGAGCATGAAATCCTCATTAACTGAGCTGCAAACAATATCTTTAATGGTTTAATACTTATGGTAGAAATATAATGTAATAGATTTGATGACTATTTAATAACTATTTTCATCTTTAATATAGTCCCTTCATTGCTCAGTCTAGAAGCAGACTTGTGTCTTTTGTCCAAACCATATTTATAAACATAAAAGTACCACCCAACCTCTTCCCTACAAAGACAGTGATATATCATATTAATGTGTTAGAATGGAATTATCTTAGTCAATATTCAAGTTACATTCCTTTGCTAGAGTCAGTTTATTTCCTTTTAAGACAACAGATTGAGCATAAAGTGGATTTTATCATGAGACACAAATATCTTTCCCAGAGCCACTAGTAGAAAGTATAGTAGTACCTCAAGAAAGCAGGTTCTCCAAGATGAGGGTCAGAAAATGATAATTCTTAACAGCTTGCAAAAAAGCCTGTAACATTTTCCTTCAATTGTCTTAGCTTCTTCCTGTTTATTAGTTTCATGATGTTTGTTATTATTTCACCATCTCTCTTTCAATCTCTTCATAGATCTGAAGTATACAAACCCTCACAGTTGTGGTGCTACATACTAATTTGATGGGACCATGTCCTGATTCACATTAACACAGGTGAGGTCTAGAGTTCACAGAGTCCGTTTGTTTTACCAATTCCCCGTTTCTGAAATGGATTAATCCCCAAAGAGTGGCAAAATGAAATAGGCAGATAGCCCCAAATCATCTCTAGTCACTTAAAAATCAGAGGAAGACCCTATAATTAATATTTTGAGCTCCAAAATCTCAACCTTGGTTTTGACATAAAAAATTCAGAGTACTCACATCAATAATCAGAACGTTATGGAAAAAGTTCTTATGTTGATGATGTAAAACTGCTCTAATATGGCAAAACAACTTAAAAACCTTAAGCACAATAGGAAAGCCTTTTCTAATCACCACTGCAGTTAAATACTATATCACATGCCCTTTGAACATCATCACATCTCTCTACGGCAACATTAATCACAGTAGAGTCAATTGTTTAGCATCTGCCTAAACTAATATCCAAGTTGGCATCTGCCAAAATTGCAGCTCATTTTATTATTCTACCCCCTAAATCTTTCACTGTTCCTGGCACATATAATACATCACTATAAATGTATGCAACTAAATGGTGCTAGTAGTCTTTGCCGAAGGTTGGGTGATTTTATATCAATTATGTATGTGGGCTTGTTTCTGAACACTCTTCCCCAACTCATTGTTCTCTGTGCTTATCTCTGCACCAGTACCATATGGCTTGAACTACTTTAGCTGTGTAATACGTTTTGAAATCAGGAAGTGTGGGGCCTTCAGTTTTGCCTTTCTCAAGATTGCTTTTATTCTTTGTAGTCCTTTATAGCTTCACATGAATTTTTAATTTTTTTAAAATTTATATCTCCAAAAGAAAATACCACTGGAACTATATATAATCTGTAGATATCTGTGGATTGTATAGACACTTTAACACTACGAAGAATTCCAATCCATAAGCATGGGATAACTTTCCATTTGTTTGTGTCTTTAAGTTCTTTCATCCTTATTTCAGAGTTTTCCTTATTTCAGAGGAGTCTCTCACTCCTTAGTTAAGTTTATTTCTTAGTATTTTACTTTTTGATGTCACTGTAAATGGGATAATTCTCCCAATTTCCTTTTCAGATAGTTAGTGAATAGTGTGAAGAAAAGCAATTAATTTTTATATGTTGGTTTTATATCATGAATCTTCCCTGAATTCACTCATTAGTGAATACAGTTTAGTTTATATAGATTTTCTTTTATTTTGTAGTGCTTTTAGGTTTTATTTCCCAAGTAATTATTTTAACACTCAAATAAAAGTTATAGAGAATTTACTCTCTAGGAGGTTTGGGTCAAGATTTAATGTTTCAGTTTTTAAATGGGTATTTTTAACTACAGAGCATATTTAGCTTTTTGGAGGTTATCCCACCAAAGATATATATTTTTGCCTTTTAGAATGACATAGTTTTTCTGCATGGGTTACTGTAAAGAAAAATACTTTTAGTATCCTATCAAACAATGGCACTCATTATTAGACCAGAACCCATTAGTCTAAAGCAATAATTTTAATTAGCACAAGATCATGCAACTATTATTACGAATTGTTTCTTGAATTGCAATAGGAAATAATAAAGTACTTAGTTACCCATATCTGAAATATTATTAAATAGTAACTCAAAATAGGAAATTAAAAAAATTACTTGTGTCATTGGCTTCAACATATTTCTTAGATACTAAAATATTTTTTGAGGAAACCCCAAGTCCCCTTTCACTTCAGTATTTATCCCAAAGGATATCTGATTTTAAAAAAAGGTAATAAAGCAGAATAAAATGAAACTAAATTTCTAACAGTCACTGAAATGTTAAAACACAAAAGTCCAAATGTTGTATATATACCCAATGGAATTTTATCGTACCAGAAAGAATGAAAGTATGTCATTTGCTGGTAAATGGGTGGAACTGGAGTACATCTTGCCAAGTGAAATAAGCCAGACCCAGAAATCCAAGTGTGAAATATTTTCTCTGAAGTGAAGAAGCTAAACAAAAGAAAGAGAGAGAAAAGAAGGAAAGTAGGTAAGTGGAAGGAGTAGTTAAAAAAAAAAGAAGAAGAGGATCTCACAAATATAGTAGGAAGAACAACAGAGTAGAGGCAGGTGATGAAGAGGGAAGGCGTAGAGGAGGAAATGAGGAAGTACTGGAGAACAATAGCTACCAAATTATGCTATGAATATGCCACAATGAATCCTGCTTACATATAAATTATAATGTGCTAATTGGAATATTAATAATAACAGAAGAGAGATGAGTAGAGGAGAGCAAGCAGGTCAGGGGGCAGGAGGAAAGGAGGGAGAAGGAAGGTTGTAGGGAACGAGACAGAGCAAATGATGTGTGTATGAATATGGTATGATGAACTCTACTATTTTGTGTAATTACAATGCACCAGTAAAGAAATCTTAAAAGGACAATGCTGATCAACTAATTAAAATATGAACTGTTCCTGATATAATGTACACTAAAATCAAACAATCTAGGAAAATTACGTCAGGAAATAGGACAGGGAAAATATTTCAGGAAATGTAGCAGAAGTTCAATATAATCATTATATAGAAAGTACCTACAAAAATTATAAAATCATATTGAGAAATCAGTGCTTAAATAAGCAAGAGAGTAAAGACTATTCAGTGATAAGGATTTACAATAAACTTTAAAAAGATATCTGTAAATCATGTACATTTAAAAAGATAATGTATTCTTCATAACTATGTAAAATCCAATTCTAGTGCTCGAATGAATACATGAAGTTGGTATTATTATTATAAAGAGCTTAATAAGCAATAACACAGTTTCTTTTTTTTTGGTATTGGAGATTGAACTCAGTGGCACTCAACCACTGAGCCACATCCCCAGCCATATTTTGTGTTTTATGTAGAGACAGGGTCTCACTGAGTTGCTTAGTGCCTTGCCATTGCTGAGGCTGGCTATGAACTCGCGATTCTCCTGTCTCAGCTTCCCTAAGTGCTGGGATTACAGGCTTGCGCCACTGCGCCCAGCTAATAACACAGTTTCTTATAAAATTTTTAGAAAGTAAACTTGCCATGCATTTCCAAAGTCATGAAAGAAATATTTTGTTTATCAGATCAGTACAATTTTGCCAAAGAAATAATCAAAACCAATGAAATTCTTTTGTAAAATATAATTATGAATAATACCCAAAAACTTAAAAACGCATATGATGTAATGTTAAGAAGTCAAAAGTAAACATATAACCCTTTCTTTTGTGACAATGCCAAAACAATTATCCACGTAAAGTCTAGAAAGAACTGACACAAAAAAATACAATAGATATATTGAGATTGTGGTAACATCCAGGATGCTCTGCCTCCATTTTCCAAGTTTTTTTTTTAAATTTCATCATATATTAGATCAACTTTACATAAAGAAGCAAAGAAAATAATAGAGATGTTGAATGACATATTCCCTACATCCCCTCACCATCTGAGGACAAAGGCAATGGGTAATAGTGGGAGAAGAAGAGGTTGAGTACATTTCTTAGAACTTTATAGAGCTGTCAAACTGGTCAGAAATAATTTACTAAAATATACTGTGAGCCTTTTCTTGGTTTCCTTTTTATTGTTTCTATCACCTGCGGATTTGGCATAACAAAATTATGACGATTCACTTTTATGCTGCAGAGAGGTTTCTAATGTATATGGAAAAATCTTAATAATGTTGGGAGCTTGGGGGTCTGCAAGAAACCAGGGGAAATTGCTTCTGAGACCCAACCAAAATGTGAATCTCATTTAGAGAGACTGATGGGGGAGGGAACAGGATGGATAAAAGCAACTGAAATATAGTATTTAGAATGACAGGTCATCATAGAAGTGAAAAAATGCATTTAGCTCTTCCAGGTGTGCTGCATTTCTCAATTTTGAAGGTCTGTTAGTAAGCAAAGCACATATTCTATTACATTTCTTGGCATTTTCATTATTTGTCTAAGGTGCCAAGTAGAAAGAGTCTCCTGGAAGATAAAGTGTGTTAAATACTTATAAAAATAAACCAAGTTAAACCTCATCTCTTCCAGGTGAAGATCAGTATTAATATTTAATAGGAGATGGAGTTTAGAGAGACAGTAGTACCTCCCACTGGGTTGATAGAAAACCACCTTTCTATCCTGCCAAAGCATATAGTGGCAGTGTAGATTGCAGTCCCATTGACCCTCTGGGTGGGAGTATTTTTATGTTTCAGAGTAGATGGGTCTCTTTGACAATAGTCATTAGGATGTGCAAGAAAAAGGATTTGGTTTAATGCCCTATTGGATTCTACTTAATCGCATATCTCATGTTGTCCAGTATTTTGGCCCAGAGTGATTTTATAAAATGGGTGAGAATTTCATAATCTGTAACCATAACTGGAATTGAACTATTAGAACCCAAGGAATCTTTCTTTTCCCAAGAACCCAAGGAATCTTTCTATTGGAAAGGTCAATAGTGACTCTTTCTAAGGCTAATTTTGCAAATACATGAATGGGAACATAGGTTAGATGGCTTATTTAAGGTAACACATCTAATTATGGCAGGAGAACTATGACCTCATATTTCCCCCAAATAATTAGCTTGGAAAATACTTGTAAATTTTAAAAAAATTATACATTATATGGTATAATTATAGATGCAATAAAATGATTACATTTTTTTCTTAAGGGACTCAGGGAAAGAACCCTAAGTAGCTTAAAATTAGGAAAAAAATCTCTCACTTATCCAGATTGACAACAGTAGACCTTTAAAATACAACCAGATATATTTGCTATGTTAATACCTGAGTGCAAGAAAGAATGAACTCTAAATCCACAGGAAGCTCTTAAAAATCACAGAGAATAAAATAAAATCCAATGAGATAGATGTGAGGATTTCTTGAGTCTCCATGAGAAAATCTTTAATATTGAAAAGTGGAGGATACATTGGAATGGAAAATAAATTACCCATATATGATGATGGACCCAAGGCTTTAGTCATGATTAGTCATGATATGAGAAGGAGTTGCCACAGACACCTTTCTTTTTTTTGTTGTTTTTTGTTTGGTTGGTTTTTTTTGGTACCAAGGATTGAATTCAGGGGTACCTGACCATTGAGCCACATCCCCAGCACTATTTTGTGTTTTACGTAGAGACCGGGTCTCATTGAGTTGCTTAGCGCCTCGCCATTGCTGATGCTGGCTTTGAACTCTCAATTCTCCTGTCTTAGGTTCCCAAAGCGCTGGGATTACAGGTGTGTGCCACTGTGCCTGGCTTGCCACAGACACCTTCTAGAGACATGGTTTGGTGAACTGTTGTAACCCAGTGTAAATGGTAAAATTCTAGACATTGTCCTGACAATACTTGGAAGCTAAAGAGAAAGAATAATCCTTCTATATAAAAGTATAACAAAGTCATTTTGGTGGGGCACACCTGTAATTCCAGCTTCCCAGCTATTCTGGGGTCTGAGGTAAGAGGCTCATTTAAGCCCACAAAGTTTAAGGCCATATGGGCAAAAAAACAAGACCCCATCTGAAACAAAAAAGAAAAAAAAATACAGAAAAGAATAGAATGGATCATTGATGAAGAAAGCATTTACTTGTGAGTATGATTAAAATATATAAGGTTGACCAAACAGAGAAAATCAAGGAGTAAAGAGATAAAAGTAGGAGGAGTCAACTTTACCTGAACAGTGATATTGAATCTGAGTTGACACCTGAACCAAGCATAGTTATTTCATAAGACATGGAATCAGAGATCATACTTGAGCCAAATGTACTTATTCCACAAGATAGTCAACTAAATGTGTGCGCTAGTAGAAAAGAACATGCTGCAATAGCCATATTATCTCTATGGATTTTTATTGGACCAAAGAGGAAAAAAAAAAAAAGAGAAATTAACAACGGGAGTTTTAAGATCCACAGAAAGCACCGCAGATACTATTAGGGCTATGAATATGCATTTTAAGACAAAACTGTGAAGACAAAAGCACCATGGAGTAGAACCTGATGTGAAGAGTAGGAGAATGAGTCGGTGGACTACAGGGAAAATGGAACCAACAAGCAGAAATTGTGAAACATTCCTTGGGGTAGAAAGTTCCCATTGTGAGAGGAGTGGCCCTCTCTGCAGAAGTTTCTCTTTTTTTTTAATTGTGGTTAAAAACTACATAATGTTAGACTTACCCCTTCAACCATTTTAAAATAAGCAGTCCAGTAGGGTTATTTTTCTTTACTTTGCTCTACAACACGTCACTATAAATTTTTCATCTTGCAGAATTGAAACTCTTTATCATTAAATACCAATTACCCTTCTGTCTTCCCACCAGTACTGACACCTTTCCTCTTCCTGTTTCTATGATTTGATTACTCCAGGTGGTTTGTATGAGTAGAACAATAGTGTTATTCATCCTTCTGAGTCCTGTGGTTTTCCTATGTCTGATTCAATTTGGGTCTGTATGGATCCTTGTAACAGGTAAGACAAAAAGAAAAAAAATGCCCACCCTTGAGAACTGCACAAGTGAAACAATGCAAAAAACAACTAGTACTGAGCAAAGAAATAATTGAAATATATACTTTGAAATGATGCTTTCTTCAACAACAAAAATTTTTTTCGAGGAGTATATAAGCCAAAATGATGGATTAGTTATTGGTGTTTAATGGAGATTAAAATAAATGTATGCTACTTTTGCTTTGTGCCAGGAAGAAACCTTTTAAAATACTTTATTGATTTAAAGTAAGCTTAATGTATTTTAACTGAGCTAAGCAACTTGAGGGAGAATGCAACTAATGATGGATTTTTTAATAATGTTTTCATAAAACATTAAAATAGGTCTTCGTTCCACTCATCTTTCACAATGGCAATACTCCTTGCTAGATTAATCTTAAAATAAACTTGATGTATTTTAATCCTGTGTAAAGCTTTCATATGCATCATAATGTATTTTAATAAAATATATAAATGATGACATCTCTGTAAACAGTTTTATATTCAGGCAGATATTGCTGAGCTCACTTGCCATTATAGACTGAGGTTACTGAGTGTCTTGCAGGCTTTGAAGAAGTTCTCCTCAGCTCCTTTTGGAAAAAATAGACTATCTTGTACACTGTGAGATTTGGCAATTAGATTTTATTTAAGTGTTATGAGAGAGCATTCGTGAAAACACTAATGAATACACTGTATTTACCCATCATCAAACACATCAAATAAAAGGACAAATGTTCTGAAGTAAGCAACTTTCAACAATCAGGGTGTTTTCATAATTACGGCACTGTCCTTACAAGGAGTAGACATTTCTTGCCATCAATATTAAGTTGATATTTAAAAATGTCTTTCTAGTGAAATAATTGAGTGGTAGCCAAAAGCAAAACTGATGACCTTTGGGAAAATTGTGTGGATTGTGATGACAGTGAGAAAAAAAGCAAGTTTGCAAAGAAAAGGTATTATCTGATTATGTGAGGGAATTTCCACAAGCATTGACTGCTGAATATTTGGCAGATCTATCTCTGGTCTTTGCAGGTCATTGTAAACCTATTTAAGTAAGTGACTTATAGAATTGGGGGGCTCCAGATAAGAGAAGGGAGTAGCTAAATCCTGGTTATAAATGAGGTCAGATTGTGCATAAAGATGGTATAGTTAGGAGTTAGTGGGGTGTGATTAGAAAGGAAGGATCAATGATTCATTTCACCCTCAGATACACATGAATCTCTCTAAAAGTAAATCAGTATAGCTTGTTAATGCTGGACTCAGGGTTCAAGTCATTATACCAGATAGACAGTGTGATTCTTGAAGAGAGTTGTGGCCCTAGGAACTTTAAGTGTTGGTCAAGGGGAACCTCATTTGGACAATTCATCCCTTTGAAATTGGTTTATTTCTCCTGAGCTTCATCTAAGGAAGGGAATCATAGTGAATTGCACCACTGCAGAAATTCTATGGTAAAAGAGACCTTGGAAACTATGGTCTATGCTTCTATATAGGGAGTGCTACTTCAATACCCCCAGACATGGAAACCAACTTCCTCTCAATTCTATTAACCTGTCCTCACTATTCTTGCTCTCCCTCACAAATGATAGCCATAAAAATTATTGAAAAGCTCAGAGGTGAATATTTGGCTTCATTCTTTAAATGCCTAAGCTTTAATATCAGATCTTGAAATGAAAGAGAGCAAAGCTATATTTGGGCAATAGCTCAAAAAAGTTGAATCAAATATAATAGAAAAAAAGATTAATAAAAAGCTTCTCTAAAGTAAAAATTATAAATGCCCAGAACTATTTTGAACATATAGTTTTGCCAGGTTGAAGCAAGACTATTTACCAAAATATTTATTTAAATAGAGTCTATGCTGCAAAGAAATTGCTTAGATAAATTTGAAAATGTGAACTTAATATGTCTTAATTGCTTGCAAGATAGAAAATAATATACCTACATAAATGAAATGGGAATCTTAGAACAAAATTGTTGTAGAAGCTAAGGGACCATGTAAGGATTAGTTTAATTCTGTCATTTTACACATAAAAAGAATGAGTCCTATAAGCAAAACTAATTGTCCTGCATCACACTGAACCAAGATGCGAACTTAACTGCCTTGATGTCATGCCAAAGCAAACGTGTCATAGGATTTCTTTTTTATTAATAGACATGAGGAAGAAAAAGAAGGGAAAAACAAGGACATAGTATAAGGAGCAAGGAAGGTAGGATTAAACCGGAATTTTATTAAACTGGAAAGGTGAAAAAAAACAGAGATCAAGAAAATCATGTTGAGGAAGTTAGAACAAAAAGGTCATAGGAATTCTTAATTGAGGCTTTTGGGACTTTTCCAGAAAATCAGAATCAGCACAAGTATGAGATTGCAATATCTGATTCTGGGGAGCACTTTTTTGTGCACCTTGATTTAAGTGTAGGAAATGCTAACCCACAGATACTACCAACAGAGCCACTCAACTAGAATGCCAGTCCTAAGTAGAATACAAAGGCACAGACTTCTTGACTCTGTAATCAATTAGTGGACTCAGGAAGCCAGGATCCCCTGATTATACCCACTCTTAATTACTAGAAACAAAATACATTTTAAAAGTTCATATTTTGTTTTCCTTTTAGATCACTAGAAAAGAATGTGAAAAAAAGAACATGCCATAAGCATTTATGTGGAAATAAATCTCTACCACCACTAAGTTAAAAATATTTTCAAATAACCAACTAGATATAAGAATTTTCTTGATATATAGCATAATATAATGTTTTTCATTTGAACCAAAACCATTTATTTTTCTGTTGAACTTAAAAGATATACTCTTCTATAAAAATCCTGAGGATTATTGGGTTTAATTTTAGCTATAAAATCTGTGACAAGTTTTCAAGTTTTTTCAGTTTTAAACAGGTATCAAAACATATTATTCAATATGACTTTTATGCCTTAACTTTTACTATAATAGAATCTACTATAATGGATTCAGAATGATCCCTTGCCAATTGACAGCCTCTAGGCATTATCATTAACAACACAACAACAGAAATATGACCTACAACATATTGATTCAAACCCTGTCATTTCAGTACATTTCAGCACCATCATTTTCAGTCACTGGATCTTAAAATTAAGCATTATCCTAAGCAAACTAATAGCATAGGCTAGTTAGGTAGAGAATGCCAAACTTCTGTATACACTGCCTTTTGAAATCTTAGCATAGAAATTATTTTTATGCAAATAAATATTCCATATGAAAATCTATTCTATGTAAGACAAAACCTCAATTTAGTAACTTTTGATCTTTAGCAACTCTGGATCTTAAAAACAATAAAGCAAGTGTCTGGAGTAATTTTTTATAATCCATTTGCTCAGTTGGTATGGATTTTTTAGTTATACTTAATTTTTTGTTATACTTATGATTCTAAATAGCTTTCTACTTTCATTAAGATTAAAAATAATTCAGGCTATTTTAAAACTTTCTACTCCAATATCAGTATGTATTAAATAATTAAGGAAATTATTTTATTATATTTCCTTTTTCTTGGTATAGTGGCCATCTATGAAGTCATATTTGAAATCATACTGGCCATATTTATTTTATAAAATAATGAATCATGGTTTCTGTGAGATTGAGACATTCTTCCTTCATATTTTTATCTTCATGGAAATTCTAAGAGTAATTGCCTTTCATATCATGATTCAGAAGACTAACATCAATGAAAGACAATTGGAAGTCTTCTTGATATCAAATTATTCACAGTAAGTGATGGGGTTAACACTTGTAAAGGATTCATAAAAAAGAAAAAACAATAATTTTGAGGGTTTAATGGGCCAAAAATTTATTTTAAAAAAAAGCTAGATATTTTACTTCACTGAACTATTAATGGTGTGTTGTTCTTGTTTTCAGTGCACAAATAGTTAGTCATGGTCACCATCTCTGTGCCTCATACTTTACAGAGCCAGAAGAACAAATTTAGCCTTAAAACCAAATATTTTAGCACCCAAGAGAATTTATTTTACTCAAAGATAGATTTAGATAAAAAATTATATACCAACATATCAGGCTATTATTAGGTGCTATAATTTATATAATCTACATTGATTTTTTTCACTGTAGAAGCTGATACATATACTTTCAGATTTAGCAAGATGGCTTTTAAAAAGAAATATAAAATCTATAAAACATATATCTCCATGAAATTTTATACCAGCAAATCCATGAGCACTGAAGAAAAGGCAGTCTATATTTTATATTTCTTAACTTCCCCATCACCTTTAGCACATAATCCTAATCATGAAGTCTCATTTTCTTCTGTTTCAATAATTTTAACATGATAAAGAACAAAAAGTTACAAGCTGTTTCTATTACTTTATGAATAAAATCGATTTTCTCTAGTCAAAGACAATATAAGTTTAATTAATTGAAATGCAATTCTTTAAAAACTTACAGTATCAGCAAATGGATTTTACAAAAGGATGATTCCTTTGCTCTCTGATAGCTGAGAAACCAACTGAAATATATTTCAAACAAATTCTGTCTAAAATTTAAATAAAAATTCTTATGATGTAGTTAAGATATTGAATGAAAAAATGGCCCCATTCATTAGCAACCCATACATCATGGAAGAAGTAAAGAGTTGAGACCATAATTTATGCTACAAAGATTCCCACATTAAATTGACTAAAAATATATGAGATTAGCAAATAAACATATTTAGGATACAACCTGGTTTAGAATGTAACTAATTTCAGATATAAAATAAAAAATAAATGTTCACGCATTATTTACAATTTTTTTTTACCTGAAGCCCAGAACATGGTTTATTTGATTCGAAACTCCAGAAACCCCAAAATAACAGAATCACTAGATTAACAAACTTCAAGAAGGGCCGATAGAGGGGGTGGTGGAGGACAGATCCAAAGAATTGGAATAGATCCAAAGAATTGTTAAGCTGTTTTGAATCTCTGTGTAGGGGGCAGCACCACACTACTTTAAAGAGCTGACTAGTGTGGGATCTGGGAGGGGTAATCCCAGTCTCCCCTTCCTTGCTCCTCATTTCTACTTTGAAATTCAAGGAGTAGAAAATGGATTTGCTCCCCAGAGACATGATAGTAAATAAAAATGCAAAGTCAGTTCTGGTAACGCAGGAGAGGTGAAAATGGGTAAAGCTAAACCTAATGAATCCACAGTGGATTGGAAGTAGTCATACATATTACATATAAATGCACATGTGTACCCACACACTTTGTCCTCCTTTCCCATTAGAGTACAGTATTGACTGCCTTTTGTAAAGCATAGATGCTTGTAGCTTTAGGTTTCCAGACAGAAGTCACAAAGCAAATTTCCCACAGGCTATTTAGAGAGCTAACTCTATGAAAAGGATTCTAAGAAACTCTACAAGCCTTAAGATAGCATCATTACTGTGAAATAGTGAAATAAGGGATCATGTAGTACGAAACCCAGATTCATTCCTGATTCTATCACTAACTCTATAAGTAACAATTTAGGAAAGTTATTCCTCTATTGGAAGTGAAATGACATCAATAAAGCTAGCAGTACTGACTGGGCCAGAAAATCTGGAAACCTATTAAAAATCAGAAAATGTTCACCTACTTATTTTACTTGATTTCAAATGTAATTTTTCCATTTGATTTTAGATCTTAGTCCAAAATGTTAAAACTTCTATTTAATATATGAGAAAGATGCATGGGTTTCTTGTAGTAGATTTAATAGCATTAATGGTCCCTAAAGAGGTCCTTTTGTTCGGGATCTTCACCTCACACTTTGTAGTTCCTCCCCACTGTGAGTTCTACCATATGAATTACTCTGGTCAATGGGACAATAGCAGACTTGATGTAATTGAAGTCTTGGAAAATTTTGGTGCATTTCTGCATTTATTCTTGGAATTCTGCCCTCACCAGGGGAACTAGCCTGCTGGAGGAAGAAAGACCCTGTGGAGGGGAGCTGAGTCATGGTGGCTGAGGCCATCCTTGACTCACTCTCAGTTGACTTTAGAGGCACTATCAAGTCCAAATGAGATCAGCCAGGTTTGATTCAGATCACCAGACCATATACCAGAACCATAGACTCATGACAGATAATAAATGCATGCTGTTGTAAGCTACTACCTCAATTATCTAGTGCTATATAACAATTTAAAAGAAGAAAAAATTGACAAACTACATGTGTCTGCAATAAATCACTAAGAAGACTTAGAAAATAATGAAGCAGAACTTTCAGAGAAAATATGATTTTTGGTATGAAAAAATGAAAAGGATGGTTTAGAAACAAATAAGTTAAAAAAGAATCAATAAATTAGTAAATGGGAAGAATTAATACCCAGAGTATAGCAGAAAGAAAGGAAGAGATAAAATATTAAAATAAATTTAAGAGGTGCAGAATAAAATGTCTTATCAGCATCAGGAATTCTCAGAAAGTAGAGAGGTAATATTTAGTTCATTAAGTCTGAGTTTCATTTGTTAAAAACCAATAAAGTGTATTTATCAAAAGATACACAGACCATAACATATATAAGCAAAATTAACAGGGGAAATATTGTTTTAAATCTGCAAAACACTAAAGATAGAGAGGATCTAAGCTTGAAGCCAGAAAGAAAGAGGGATATTTAGCATAAAACCAGATCACCTACAAAGCAACCACAATTAAACTGAAACTGGACTTCTCAATAGTTAAAAAGAAATAGCAGGATCCAAAATTTGTAGTCATGAAAGAGTGTCATAGTCAACCAGAATCAGAGAAGGAGATGTGACAACAGACCAAAGGTCAGAGACAAGGGAAATTCAAAGATGCTATGAAGCTGGCTTTGAAGATGAGGGGAGGGCTATGGATCAGGGGATGTGTATAGCTCCTGGTAGCTGGAAAAGGCCAGGAAACAGATGCTCCCCCCAGAGCACCCAGAAGGAACACAGCTCTGCCGACAGCTTGATCTGGGTCCAGTAAGATCCATTTCACACTTTTGACCTCTACAAATGTAAGACAATAAAATTGTGCTTTTTAAGTCTCTGAGATTGTAGTAACTCATCATAACAGCAAAGAGGAAAATACTAAAAGTAGCTTGGGAAAAAAAAAAGTAGCTTGGATATGTATGCACCATTAACAAGTTGTATTCACCCCAAGACTGTAAAGAGTGTTTCACATTATACAGTCTATTAATGCAATTTACCAATTTCATTACTTAAAAGGAAGAAAACTTATGACAGATTGATAAATGTTTTCTGATCAAATACAAAATTCAATTATAATTAAAAATAAATAAATTCAGTAACAACTAATAATAATGAAAAACTTCTTTCTCTTGATAAAGGGGTGTCTATGAAGTATCTATAGAAATCATTACTCTTATCAGTAAAACATTTATATAATTGTTTTTAAAATCACTAACAAGGCAAGGAAATCTACCATCATTATGCACATTATTTAATAAAACAAATATAAAATTAAGAATTAGAGAAGAAACAAAATTGTGATTTTTATGAGCAGTGTGATTATCTACACAGAAAAATCTTATGTATCTTTAAATAAATTACTAAGGATATGTATTGGCTGAGCAAGTTGGCTGACCATAGCATCAATACTGCAAAACCAATTGCATTTCTTCTGTATCTTAATGTGGTAGACAGACATTTGGGTGGGCTGAATCTATAACTTGCTGTTAACTAATTGAAATTATGACCAGATGTCACTTCCGTGATAAACATCAAACAAGACTTCACCATTCTTGCAGTTTATCAAGAGAAACTCCCTTTGCTTGCTTAATTAAGCAAGCCTTACTTATGGTAAGAAGTGTGGGACACATCTAGGAGCTATTGTAAGCCTATGGAAACTGAGAATCACATCCAAATGGTGGCCAGAAGAAAGCTGGGACTCTGAGTCCTACAATCACAAGGAAATTAACATTGCAAAAAGTCTAGTGAGCACTAAAGTGATTACATCCCCCATTGAGGCTCTAGATAAGAATGCAGTCCAACAGACCCTTGCAGCCTTGTGAAACTATAAGCCAAGGAACACATCAAGTCATACTGCATTCTCGATTCATAGATACTGTGTGATAATACAATATACCATGACATGCTATATCATATCATGCCATAACACAACATGGGTGACACAGTATAACATAATATAGAATGTTACAACATGTGAAAATCACATAAGATGCAGTAACATGTCATATCACATGATATAATAGCATGTCATAACACATGGCACCATGTTGTAATATGCTGCAGCACATGATATAATGTGGCATAATATGCAACGTGTTATGACATGCCATCGGTGACATGTTATGACATATGATAACACATCATAATAAACATAAGGTGGTATACCGTAACATACTATGTCACAAGCATGCCATGATACTATGACATAACATGTACAACACAGTAGCACCATACTGCAAGACACAATAATCAGCCAAAACATGACATCCAATAACTTACCTTAGCATATCCCAGCATGCAATAATATGACATATAATAGTATGACTTAGCATGTCATAGCATAGTAGAGCATAAAAAATTTTCTGCAAGCTATAACATGCAACACAACCATGTTTTTAGCATGTCATGACATTTGATAACATGGCATAACATGCAACCTCATATATTATGTTGTTATATATAATAACATGTTATCTCATATGTATATGTACCTATGCAACATATAGTTGCATGCCATAGTATGCTAATATGACATAACATACAAATAAAAAGGACTGGGAATGTACCTCACTGCTAAAGTGCCCCTACATTCAATCCCCAATATACATAAATAAATGAATGAATAAATAAACAAACATAAATAAATAAATGACTTTTACTCATTGTTTCATCACCAATGCCAAATAACTTGTCTATAGCCAGAAACAAAATGTGGAAAAAAGTATTGTCAAAATATTTAACCAGAGTGATTTATTTGTAATTCTTGGGTTAATTGTACCAAATGTTTAGATTCTTCAAGGAGAATTCTTATCTGAATAAATCTATTTCAGAACCTATTTATTCTCTTCAATAAATTTGATGGAGTTCGGGGCTCATTATGATTTCATGTCTTAAATACATTGCGCTATGTAAGATCAGTCTCATAAAATTTTTAGCATCATCTCTTGTTTTGTTGAACTAAACAGGCTAGATGTAGAAACAAGCCTTTCGTGTCAGAAAACACCACTGTATGTTCAAGAAGGTAGACACACTAAATAAAAAAAAACGCCAGTGAAAAGATCAACCATTTATTGCTAATCAGTCATGAACACTAAGTGGATGCAGATGAAACAAATCAATATAGCAGACAGAAGTTGAGTAGAAAAGCTGATAAATTCTAAGGTACACTGTTAAGATAATAGTTTGAAAAGGACGACTTAATATGTCAGGAGCTGAGATGCATTAAGTATAGTCATTGCCTTTGGGATCATTGCAGACTGTCATTCACATACAGGTAAAGAGCTAAATTTCAACATAATTAAAGGGCTGACATTATTCATGTACGATAATATGGTCTCTGCAGGATTCAAAAAAACAATGTGAGATTTCTGCCTGACGGTTCTGTAAGCTCATACTTTGAGAAGAGCACTGTGTTCTAAATATGGGCCAGAATACAAAAACAGAAAATTAATGAGGGCAGATGGGTTCCAAAATAAAACAACGCTCCTGAAAACAGAAAGGAAAAAAAAAAAGAAAAGTAGATTAAAATGTAAGGGGGTATTGTGCTACAAGTGTGGAAGCAGAGAGAAGGGGCTAAGTTTGTCTTTTGGAGGTAAAGGGACAAAAACAGCTGTGCAAGAGGCTGGCAAATGAGGAATGGAAGGCTGACTTTTCTCCTCGTGGAGGAAGGACAAGAAACACCACTGCTTTTCTCTGGGACCACTGCTCACGCTATGTTTATGCTAAGCAATAAAAAGAAGCAGACTTCACTTTTATTTGAGAAATGAACCAAATAGGGGAAACAGGGTGATCATAAACACACCCCAGAGAAAGGAGACAGGAAGGAGAGAATAAGTTGAGCTCTAAACAGTTAATAAATAAAATTAAAGTCAAGATGAGATAGAAGATCAAAATTCTAAAACTGATAGAAAAATGTTAACTCTAAGAAAAAATAAACACACAGAAAATAATTTTAGTTTACATAAAAGTAAACTGATAAAATAAAACAATAAAGCATGCTTACTATGCCCTAAGAGATAAATAAAACTCTTCAAAATGGAACAATAAATTATACAAATATAGGAATAATAAAAGACAAGATGGATTAGAAGGAAAACACATAAAAGTGGTATAAATTAATACAGGCACTCAAAAATTTAATTCATTTGTTAGAAATTCTGTGATCAATCTTGATCCAGCTAGATCTTCAGTCATTAAAATAAGAACAAAAAAGTAAAACACTAGACGGTATGTAACATAATGCACAGGAATTTGATTTCAGAGAGAAAGAAAACCGATAGATGAACCTATTATTGCCCTCAATTTCCATCACTTTTTGGACTGCAGCACAAGTTCTAGTGTTTGAGGAAGTCAGGATGGCTAGAGTTGTAGTGAGAAATATTAACGAGAAAAAACTTCAGAGCTTCAGAAATCGGCAGAGGGGTCATCTTGAGAGTTTGACTAAGTCATGTGTTACGAATAGCTTAATTCAGAGTCTACAAGGCCATACAAAGTAGACTCCAGGGAAACTAATTATAGGAAGCAACAAGTACAACATCCATCAGAGTTTGCATAGGGCTGAGACATTTCAGTTCTGACAGGGTGGTTTGCACACTCTGAATGAAGAGACCAATGAGAGGCTGGAGTCAGAAGAATGGCTCATCTAGACACATGCAGTTACCTTCTCTTCTTTCTAATGCTTCACTGCAAATACTACAAAAAGTTTATATAAATGTCAAAAGGCTATAACATCATGATAAAAGAGGAGAAAATTGTAGCTTTTTTAGAAGAAGAAAAAATAGATGGAGAGATAGCAGATTTAGCAGTGAGGAAAGCAGGAAATTAGTTTATGGTACATGGTATAAAAGAGGGGCCAAGAGATCACCTGAGATTATTTTTTGGAGATTGTAAAACAAAAGGTCTCTAAATGGAGGGTTAGTGGGTACAAGGCATGAGTAAAATGGCAAAAACAAGGGACTGAGTGAAAAGCACCATCAGGAATGCCTGAATTAGTCTTTACCCAGTTCTCACAACTCCAGAAAGCAGTCTTACGCCCTAGATAAAATTCTAAAGGATAGCGAAAATGAGAACCAAAATTTAATAGCTTGAAAAAGAATGCTAATAGAATCTCCCAAATTAGTAGAAAAAGACAGAGACAGGAAATAAGAAAGAAAAAATAACATTGGGAAGTTGGCCTAGCAGAGACAACATCTAAGTAATAATGGTTTAGCCACTGCTGGTGCTGAAGCCAGTTGCATGAACAAGCTACTTTCATAGAAATGAGGGTACTTTCTTCCAACACGGAATCATCTTAAATCACATATCTGTGGGTGAAGATGTGAAATTATAACATAAGACATACCAAACAATTAGGAATAATAACACCACTTACACACCAAAACCTGTGGAGTTTAAAGTGATTGTAAAGAGAAAAGAAATATGCCTTTATGAGCAAGATGGATTAAAAATAGGTAAATTCAAAATTTAAAAAAAATAAAGAAAATTAAAAAGGGCTAGAAATGTAGCTCAGTGGTAATGTACCCCTTGGTTCAGTCCTCAGTACCCAAAATAAAAAAAAAAAAATAGGTAAACTCCCCAAGCAAGTAAAAGAGCAATGGACCATGGCATGGTGGCACATACTGTAATCCCAGCAACTCAGGAGACTGGGGCAGGAGGATTACAAATTCAAAGCTAGCCTCAGCATATCAGAAGCCCTTTGGAACTTAGCAAGACCCTATCTGAAAAAAATAAATAAAAAAGGGCTGGTAATGTGGCTTAATGGTTAAGCACCCCTGGGTTCAATCCCCAGTATGGAAAAAAAAAAAAAAAAGCAAGCAATGGGATAAACCAAGGGATAGAAAGAGAGAACAGTATATAAAGAAATGATTTTTAAAAAAGAAAAAGAAAGAGAAGGTACAAACTCAAATGACAATACTTGGAAAAGATCAATTGAATGCTCAAAACTTTGTTAGAACTGATCAAAGGGAGAAAGCAGGGTGAAGAGTAGACACAACTAGAAAGAGAATCCAGAATTTGCAAATTAAAGGACAATAAACAGCTTCATGCCAATAAATTTGACAGCTACTAAGACACGGATTTTGAAGAGAAATCCGAGTTAGACAAAATAATAAAGTTCTGGAGAAAAATAAGCCAAAACTAGGGGTTGTGGGAAAGAATGGTGAATATGATTCTCATTTTCTCATTACGTGAACTTCCTTTGAAATATACTTTAATGAATTAATATGATAATTTTAGGGGCAAATTGTACAGGGTGACCAAAAGTAGGTAAAGTTGGAAGAAACTTTAGGTATCTTCAAATCTAATCTCATATTTTTATATATAAACACTGGAGTCAAGATGGTTAGTAACTTGATTAAATTAATGATGTTAGCTTATGATTTCAGAGTCAAAACTAGAACAAAATTTTCTTGTTTACGCTTCCTATAATTATACCACTCTATCATCATGCTTTATCTTTCCGTTTAAACAGAATTAACCATTTGACCAAATTTTGAAAATAGTCAAAACAGATGTAAAATTACACATCTGTTCACAGATTTGCTTTTACTATATGACTCACAGGAAATTTGGTGAGTTCCTCTCCATATTGTCAGAGTGTGGCATAACTTAGAGTTCATGTGACATGAATCCTACATGGAAAATAAGGAGAAACAGATTCTTTGAAAATATTTTAAAGTTTTCTAAATAACATACATATTCAACAACAAAATAATCATTTACCTCCTCTCACTTTGATGAATGCCACTAAATTCACTGTATATAATTTTTAGCATTAAGATGATTTATTGAACTGATAATTTGCATGAATACCTATGCATTAAAATGGGACATGTGATCTAATTAACATGTCCCTCTATGGGAAAGAAACTTATTCTCTTCTTACTGCACCATTCTGCAGTTATCTGATCAAAGAATGACAGAAATTGCATGCATAATTGATTATAATTGAACCTCAATAGCATGCTAGCTCAAAATGTATCACTTTTATGACCTTAGTGGAGGGAACACCTCTCCAATGTCTCTTTCCATTGACTTTTCTACCTGATTAAAAAGGCAACATCAGCACTTGACAGCAACTATTTAATCAGAAAACCCATAACCCAGATAGCTACTCATCATATGGAATCTAAGTTAGGATCCATTCTCCTGGGCACTTGTTTTGGCCTTTGCTTTTCATGTCAAAAGCAAGAGAGTTAAATGTGATTCAAAGATGGTAACATTAACTTATTTATTTCCTCTCATTTTTTATTTACATAAAATTCTATTTTTTTCATTCAAAGGGATGTATTTATCCTATAATAAACTCTAACTGAATCAGGAAAATCAGTTTTTGATTCATATAGTTTTCTGTTCCCACAGAGAATGTAAAACATCAGAAGGACAGAACTATAAAAATGATTCCTTCAACACAAAGCAGGCAATTCCATCCCCCTGTATTTCTAATTTGTGAGAAACATGAAGCACAGGACCAGCAAGAGAAAAGGTGGGTGTGGGGAACTTCTATGTCTTTTGTTTCCTTTATAAAATGGTCAGATGTTTGCTTATTATAACATACCCTGGGAACTTGCTTGATATCAATCCTTTGTATAAAAATTATGAAACTATTAAAAAATGGGAATGGAATAGAGTATCATTCTTATTTCAGTGAGAAAGGTTGGCCAAAGAGGTCCTTCAGAGAAATTTATGTCCCCCTCACTTCAAGGAAATGGAGATACAATTCTAAAGGTAGCTTATGTTTTTCCACCATAACTCTAAAAATGGATGCTATTCCTTTTGGAATATGGACTTTGATGTTACTTGGACTAAAATGTATTGTTACAAACCAGTAGTTCTTAAATTTCAACATACATTACAACTACCATGAAGATGGACTCTAATTCAAATTTCTATTTGGTATGTCTTTTTATTTTTTTATCACAACATATCTTTTAATGTTTACTTTTTTAAAAACATTTTTAAACATTTAAGATTGTTGTTTTGGGGGAACATTTTTTCTCTTTGAACATTTAATTGAATGTTCAATGTATTAAATAATTTATAGAGAGCAATAAGTTGTATTCTGTACAAATTAAAGTACCCACGAATAAGCTCCTTTCCCCTGCCAAAAGCTCAATTTTGCAATATTTTCAGCAGGAAATAAACAGTTCACAATTTAAACTGAATTAATAGCATTGCAAAAGTTTATAGAACCCTATTTCTTCATCCTTTTTTCTAACAGCAAAGAATACAAAGACAGAACTGAATTGTCCAAATGTAAAAATATTTGTGCAAAACTGCATTAATTGTTCTTACCTTGGTAAATCCTAACCCTAATCCTCTCATATTTTTTCCTTGATTACAGCATGTAGAAAAAGGAAAAATCTTGAATCCATTGCTCTTTTGGTTTTGAACCTAGATGGGAAAGAGTTTTATACATCAGGATCTTCATATTTCAAATGATGCAACTTGCAAACTTTCCCCATTCATACATCAATTATGTTGGCCCTTTGAGTGAATCATTCTGGATTCCATGTTCTGGGTTATACACATGTGCTAATTATGAATCATGTTTAAACTATAAGAATATTATCATCTTATGAAAGAGAGATTAATTATCAGAAGAAAGAGAAAGACATTTAAGACATGCCAAAGTAATAAACATTCATGATGGTTTCCACTTAGTTGCATGTATAATTAAGTTATCTGAAGCCATACAGATATAGGAATGAGTTCCAGGTAACTGCTCTGCTGACTCATGCAGCCCCATGATATACAAGCAAAGGGAGAGGTCATATTGCAATATGAATACATCCTAAGGCTCTTGGCTTTGAAAATACCTAGGAAATGGAAAAGAAATCTGCTAAGGAGAAGCATTACTTTTTTTTTTTCTTTTATCTTTACAGCAAATAATGTAACAAATGTATTGCTTTATGAAAAGATGCAAGCAAAATACAAAATACATTACCTGCAATATTAAAAAACAGATGAAACATAACAGATGTGTGAAAGGCTGTATATTAATAAAAAGAGTATTTTGGAGGGTTATGATATTTATGGATAATGTCACCCACTTAAAATTTATAATTTGGGGAGATTCATTTTCTTCTTCTAAGTAAATATTCATTTCTGCACCTAGTTAGAAGTAAATATTTTATATTCCTTGTTTATAATGTTCAGATTGCTCAAAATCAGATCTGTTAGTATTGTCCAATCTGAGTGGTGAATTTTTTAATGGTTTTATATTATCCATGGATAAAGTTATGCTATTAGAGCAGCCATTTTCAACTAGGGGCAAATTTGTATCCAAAAAGACATTGATTATCATAATAAACAGGTAGTACGTGTTCTACCATATCCAATGTGTACAGGCCACAGATGTTGCTGTTCACCCAACAGTGAAGAAGAGAAACCCTGCCCCCACAACAAAGTGTAATCCAGCCCCCAAAATCAACTATTGAGGTTGGAAAACTCTGGTTTAAACTGAGTAATTATACAAAGGGAAGTATGGTCACACTGGACCTGGGAATTCCAAAGATATTAATGAATGAGTTAAATGAAGATCTGTCAACCTTGGTATTTTCCTTTAAAGCCTATGTTAAAATCTGATGGAATTTTCCCAAAAGAAAATTCTGAGGCACAGTAATATCATCAAAGGAAGTAAATATTTTCAAAGGAGATGTTTATCTTGGCATACAGATTTCAATATGTTTTTGAAAAGCTGTCACATTATTTAAATAACCATACTTAATTTAATTGGCCCTGGGATAAGTTTTGATTTTGTTGTGTTTGAGTCTGATTGTGCTTAACAGTCTTAGAACCTACTTTCAATAAAGAACTCACCCTGCTGGTTTCGAATCCATGGGTGTTGGTGTGATGCCTAATTTACCCATAATGCCACTCACTACTCACTTCCTCCCAGAATCTTTTTTTTTTTTGCTGAGAATCCAATGTTCTGTCAGCCTGACATAAGGGTTTCTTCCTGTGGCCAACATTCCCGAAGACTGGTAACTATTGAAAGACTTGAATTTCACAAGTCTTCTCTTCATGCAAATGGTACAGTTAAGAGACTAACAAAAACAAAGGAAAAGAGTCAGTAGCAGTCTTATCTCAACAGGAGCAATAGTTTAGGTGCTGAAATTTATGCTTATTGCAGTGAGTATGTATATGCCAATATAACATTGTGCTACTTTACTCTTACAGCTTCATCCCTGTGCCACCCCTGCTTTTTAAGCACATAGTTGTCACTTATGGATGTGTCTCTGTCCATAACTGAATCACCATAATTCAAGATAGGATTTTGTGAGAGGTCTGTCCAATAGGATGTAGGGAATTAAGAACAAACATTGCCTTAGATTTCAGAGGTAAATTAATTTCATTATGGAAAAGAACCAGGTATTTTTAATAGATCTGAGAGGAAGTTTCTTGATTCAATCAAACTCGTGTGAGTCCTTCCTGAAACCCATTATTTCTAGAACTTTGCATCCCAAATGCCTGTCTGTGATCTAGAGCTGTTAAACTCATTGAGAAGGAGGGATAGAGTCTAAAGTGCTATGTTAAGTGAATTGTCCTTGTTTTTGAGCCACTTCTTCTTTTTCTTCTGGCTAACGATGAAGACTTCCAGCTGTCTGGACATTGGATACCATGTTCCATTCATTTTGAAGTCAGTTTTTCTCACTTTTGATTGATAACTGAGGCAGAGGAATTCCTGTTCTCTGGCCCTTTGTTTTCTATGTTCTAGCTATATCTGCCTCCACAGTTTTATCCTCCCAACACTTTTAAAAAAAACAAACATTTTTCTTTCTCTCTCTCTCTTTCTTTCTCTCTCATATACACACATACACATACACACACACACACACACTCAATAGAGCAACCAAGCATCCTCAGTTACCTAAGAATGAGTTTTTCCCCCAAGAACCTGGATTTGTAGGGCTGCAGCTAAGAAATGTCAAGGAACCTGGGACAAAGTGGTTCCTATAGGACACATCTAACAAACATTTGTTAACCATGTTTTGTGACAGTTGTACACTTTATCATTATTGTATAACTTAATATGAACTGAGCCCTGATGATATACTACTCATATTCTGAACTATACACAAGAAATTTTAGAAGAAAAAATGAACATGCAAGATCCTAAAATAAATATTCAACTCTATATTCAATTCAGTAGAAAGCATCACCAACAGACTAGACCACTTGAAAGACAGAGCCTCAGACAATGAAGATAAAATATATAATCATGAAAATAGAGTTGGCCATGGAGAGAAGATGTTAAGAAACCATGGACAGAACTTCCAAGAATTATGGGATAACATAAAAAGACCAAATTTAAGATTTATTGGGATAGATGAAAGCATGGAGATACAAACCAAAGGAATTCACAATCTTTTCAATGAAATGGTATCAAAAAATTTCCCAAATCTAAAGAATGAAATGGGAACATAAAATGCAAGAGACTTACAAGACCCCAAATTTGCAAAAGACCCACAGAAGTCACATTATTATTAAAATGCCTAACATACAGAACAAGGATAGAATTTTAAAGGTTGCCAGAGTGAAACAACAGGTCACATTTAGAGGGAAACCAATCTGGATCTCAGTTGGTTTCTCAGCCCAGATGCTCAAAGCTAGGAAGTATTGGAATAATATATACCAAGCTCTAAAAGAAAATGGATGCCAGCCAAGAATACTATACCTAGCAAAATTAAGTTTCAGAATTGATGATGAAAGAAAAATTCCCATGATAATTGAAAGTTAAAAGAATTCAAAACTGGTAAAATCCATACTCAATAAAATATTTCATGAAAAATAAAAGTGAAAACCAGCAAAGGGAGGAACTACATTAGAGGAATAGTCAATCAAAGGAGAAGATAATTCACATTAAAAACCAGAAATAAAATGACAGGGAATAAAAATAATTTCTCAATAATAACATTGAATGTAAATGGCCTAAACTTATCAATCAAACTCATAGAGAGATTGGATTAAAAAACAGGGCCTGACAATATGCTATCTATAAGAAACTCACCTCACATGCAGACATCTACAGACTGAAGGTAAAAGGGTGGGGAAAAATATATCATTTACATGTGTCACATAACTAAGCAAGGCTTCTATTCTCATATCAGATAAAATGGATCTCAAGCCAAAGTTAATCAGAAGAGACAAAGAAGGACATTTTATATTGCTTAAGGGAATTATGCATCAGCAAGACATAACAATTGTAAAAATTTATGTCCCAAATAACAGAGCATCTACATACATCAAACAAATCCTTCTCAATTTCAAGAATCAAATATTCCACAACATCAAATACTGGGTCCCTTTAACATACCTCATTGGATAGATCTTCCAAACAAAACATAATAAAGAAGCTATGGAACTAAAAAATTCAATTAATAATTTAGACTTACAGATATATATAGAATATTTCATTCATCAATTACAGAATACACCTTTTTTCTCAGCGGCACTCAGATCCTTCTCTAAAACAGACTATATCTTAGGCCAAAAAAAAATTTAGTAAATAAAAAAATAGAATATCTTGCCTTCTATTTGATTATAATGGAATGAAATTATAAATCAATAACAAAATTAAAAAATAGAAGGTATTCTAACACTCAACACTGAATAATATGCTCTTGAATGACAAATGGATAGCAAAGAAATCAGGGATGAAATAAAAAAATACTTAGCAGTAAATGAGAATAGCAATACAACATGTCAAAATCTCTGAAACATTGTAAAGGCAGTTCTAAGAGGAAAAGTTTATTGCATTAAGTTCATTCATTGAAACAATGGAAAGTCACTAACTAAAAACCTAATATTACATCTCAAAGCCCTAGAAAAAAGAATAAACCAACACCGAAACCAGTAGAAGACAGAAAATAATTAAAATCAGAACCAAAATCAATAAAACTGGAAAAAACAAAACAATCTAAAAAATCCATGAACAAAATGTTGGTTCATTGAGAAAATACATAAAATTGTTAAACATGTAGCCAAGCTAATGAAGATAAAGAAAGGAAAAGTCAAATTACTAAAATTCATGATGAAAAAGGAAATATCACAATGCATACTACTGAAATACAGACAGATAGCCAGGAACTATTTTGAAATTTTATACTCTAATAATAAAATAAAAGATATTGAAGACATCAACAAATTTCTAGAGGCATATGACATTTCTAAATTGAATCAGGAGGATATAGACAATTTAAACAGATCAATTTCAAGCAACAATTGAAGACACCTTCTAAAGCCTGCCAACAAATAAAAGCCCAGGACCATACTCTCAGCTGAGTTCTACAAGATCTTCAAAGAAGAATGAACACCGGACCTCCTTAAATAATTCCATGAAATAGGAAAAGGAAGAATCCTTCTAAACACATTCTATGAAGCTAGTATCACCCTGATACTAAAGCCAGACACAGACACATCAAGGAAAGAAAACTTCAGATCAATATTCCTGATGAACATAGATGCAAAAATTCTCAATAAAATTCTAGCAAATCACATACAAAAACATAGTTAAAAGAGAGTGCACCACAATCCCAGGGATGCAAGGTTGGTTCAACAAATGGAAATTGATAAACATAATTCATTACATCAATAAATTTAAATACAAGAATCACATGATTATTTCAATTGATGAAGAAAAAGCATTTGACAAAGTACAATATCCATTCATATTCAAAACACTAGAAAAACTAGGAATAATAGGAACATACTTCAACATTGTAAAAACTGTATATATTAAATCCAAGCCCAAAATCATTATAAATGGAGAAATATTGAAAGTCTTCCTTCTAAAAACTGCAACAAACCAAAAATGCCCTCTTTTACCATTTCTATTTAATTTAACCCTTGAAACTCTAACACAGCAATTGTAAGAAAGAAATTAAAGGGATAAGAATAGGAAAAGAAGTACTCAAACTGTCCCTTTTTGCTAATAACATGATTGTATATTTAGAAGACCCAAAACCTCCACCAGAAAATTTCTAGAACTCATAAATGAATTCAGCAAAATAGCAGGATTTAAAATTAATAATGATAAATCAATTATATTCTTAATAGATCAGTGATGGATCAACTGAAAAAAGAATTAGAAAAACTATCCCATTCACAATAGCCTCAAAGAAAATAAAATATTTGGAAGTTAATCTAACAAAAGAATTAAAATACCTCTAGAATGAAAACTACAGAACACTAAAGAAAGAAATTGAAAAATACCTTAGAAGATGGAAAAATCTCCCTCATTCTTGGATAGGCAGAATTACTTTTGTGAAAATGGCCATACTATCAAAAGTGCTACATAGATTTAAAGCAATTCCCATTAAATTTCCATTAACTTTCTTCATAGAAATAAGAAATCAATCATGAAATTCATTTGGAAAAATAAGCAGTCTACAATAGCCAAAGTAATTCTCAGTGAGAAAAGTGAAGCAGGAGGCATCATAGTAACAGACCTTAAATTATACTACAAAGCTATATTACACACAAAAAAATGACATGGTAGGTATTGGCACCAAAAGAGACATGAAGACAATGGTACAGAACAGAAGACATAGAGACAAACCTACATATATACCGTTATCTAATACTAGATAAAGGTGCCATAAGTATACATTGGAGAGAAGATAGCCTCTTCAACAAATGGTGCTGAGAAAACTGGAAATTGATATGTAGCAAAATGAAGTTAAAACACTATCTCTTCCCATGCAGAAAACTCAATTCAAAGTGGATCAAGGACCTAGGCATCAGACCAGAGACCCTGTGCCTTCTAGAAGAAAACGTAGACCCAAATCTCCATCATTTCAGTTTAGGAAACCACTTCCTCAACAAGAGTCCTAAAGTGAAGAAGTAAAATCAAGAAGCAATAAATGTGATGACATCAAACTAAAAAGCTTCTTTATAGCAAAGGAAACAATGAAGAACGTAAAGAGAGAGCCTACAGAATGGGAGAAAATCTTTGCTACCTGCACATTAAATAGAATATTAACCTCCAGGATATATAAAAAAGTAGAAAACTAGGGCTGGGATTGTGGCTCAGTGGTAGAACACTTGCTTGGTATGTGTGAGGCATTGGTTTCAATCCTCAGCACCACATAAGACTAAATAATGTGTCCATCTATAACTAAGAAAAATATTTTTAAAAAATCTCAACAACTTCACACCAAAAAGCAAATAACCCAACCAATAATGGGCGAAGAAACTGAACAGGCATTTCCCAGAAGAATGGTCAAGAAATACATGAAAAAAAAATCAACATATTTAGCAATTAGAGAAATGCAAATTAAAATTACACTGAGATTGCATCTCCTTCTAGTCAGAATGGCATTTATCAAGAATAAATGTAATGATCAATGTTGGCAAGGATGTGGGGGAAAATGTACACTCATATATTGCTGGTGGGACTGCAAATTGGTGCAACCACTCTGGAAAGCAGTATGGAGATTCATCAGAAAACTTACAATGGAACCACCATTTGACCCAGTTATCTCACTCCAAGGGACTAAAAATAAGTGTACTATGATGATGCAGCCAGGTGAATGTTTATAGCAGCTCAATTCACAATAGCTAAACTATGGAACCAACCTAGGTGCCCTTCAACAGATGAATGGATAAAGAAAATGTGACATATATATACAATGGAATATTACTCAGACATAAACAAAAATGAAATTATTGCATTTGCTTGTAAATGGATGGGAACTGGAGACTATTATGCTAAGTGAAATAAATCAATCTCAAAAAAAACCAAAGGCCAAATGTTCTCTCTGATATGTGGATGCTAACACATAATAATGGTATGGGTCGGGAAGAATAGAAGTACTTTGGATTAGACACAGGAGACTAAAGGGATGGGAGGCGAATGGGAATAGGAAAGACAGTAGAATGAATTGTATGCAACTTTCCTATGTTTGTATATGAATACACAACCAGTGTAACTCCACGTCATGCAGAGCTACAAGAATAGGAAGTTATGCTCCATGTAAAATATATCAAAATACATTCTACTGTCATGTATAACTAAAAAGAAGTAGTAAAAAAATTTTAAAGGAAAATAAAAGAGAATACCAAATATTTTTGAAAGTCTGTGATTTTTAGTATTTCTTAAAAATATATAAATGTAACTATCCTGATAAATAGCAGAAGTTTGTGGACTTCCTTATATTTCCTTTATTTTATTTTATAATTTATAAAAGATATAAATATTTTATGTTTTACACAGCATATTTGATGTTGATGATGCAAAAGCAGAACACATCTTTTTTAGAGTTTAAGGAATTTGAAGTTTTTAAAATATTCCCTGATAAAATTATGTAAATTTAAAGATTTAAAAATCATTGTTCCAGATATTACTGGAAGTGGTGGCATAAGCCAGTAATCCCAGTGGGCAGAGGGACTGAGGCATAAGGATCATATTTTCAAAGCCAGCCTCAGCAATTTAGTAAGGCCCTAAGCAACTTAGCAAGACCATCTCAAAATGAAATATAAAAAGGACTGGGGATGTGGCTCAGTGATTAAGCACTCCTGAGTTAATTCCTCAGTATCAAAAACAAACAAACAAAAAAAACCCAAAAAACAAAAAACACCAACTACAGCAACAACAAAAAAAAATCCAAAAACAAGACATATATTACTTAAGAAGGTGATACATCCAAGTACACCTGACTATTCCTCTAGTAGAGATAAAAAAGCAAAACAAAGATTGCATCAAAGGAGAAAATATCACATACTATTCATTTTTCAGAAAAATTACAGATAGATGGATTTCACTATACACTCTTTTGTACTGTTAATTTTTCTGTGTGGAACAAATGTCCTTCAACATTCATTGAAATATAAAATAAACATTGTGATAAATACATGTGTATATATAATCCTCACCTAAGCTAAATATACTGACAGTGTTTTATAATCGGTTACTCAAGAGGTGGATAGACATTCCATTCTCAGGAAATCGCCTAGGTTACTTCTGTTCCACAATCTAATCAATGGATTTTCAAGATCCTGAAAATTAACTTCTCATCTGAGTCTTAACAATTTCTTGTGGTTTGATTATTACTGACCAATTTGACAGACCCCTTGCTTGTAAATATACAATGTTGCCTCAGGATCTACAATATATTTTAGGGGCTCTACTCTTTGCCCACATTAACTTTTGCTGTCTCACTAATCCCCACTTTATTCTCTAGACACCTATAAATCTTATTTAATCCAAAACATATACACCGTTCTTAGCTTTTACTTCTACTTTCTGTCTTTCAGGAAGTAAGGCATCTTACCTTTCTATTAACTCAAATATTACTAGTTTTTGAAGCCCAGAGCAGCAGATTACCCTGAGCCAATTTAGGCATTCTTTCTGAAAAAAAGATGGTAGAAAATTAAAAGTTTGATGTTCCACAGAAAGCAAATCTTAGTAAATTCTACCACATATTGACAGTTACTTTAAAACATTTATTATCAGGTAATTACTAAACAGTTAATATACCCTTTTTAAAAACTTAAGATTCAGTCAACGCAAAAGTAACAGCTTTCAAAGGCCAAATCCCATCTATCCTCATCATTACAATTAAACAATCATACTGTTTTCCTGCATGTGCAGACCAGGGCCACCTAGGGACAAAGCCCTAGTTGCCACTCCCAAGGCTCCAAGACTCTAAATTATTATGCCCCTTTCATTCAAGAGAAGAGCTTGTCCTGCATGCTAATTAACAAGTATTTAATTTAACAAAAGGAAAACACATCAAATGTTATTTTGATAGATAATTTCTGGCTTTGAACAAATATATGATCAAAGAAACTCTAAGCTGCTGTGTGTGGAGTGTAAGATTCCTGATCATGCTGACTGTCCACTTAACGGGTTGTGAATGCTGATTCAAATCCACTTAAAAGTTTAATGTAAACTCACTAGCCCAACTAACCCATGCAGGTCATGGCATTGTCTATGTTAAAGCATTTTTAAATAAATTACTTTTGTCCATTTGTTAAGAATATTTGTTCTAAAATGTATTTTTAAAGATAAATAAACAGCCTCAAAGTTTATTTTGAAACTTTTTATTTCAAATTGAAATGAACAATTGGATGATTCTGAATTATTGAATTCTGAAAGACACAGGGCAGGTGAGAACTCTGGAGGAAGAAACAAGTCAATCTTTCTCATTTCTCAATATATGACGATGAGCAAATTTCTCAGAGAACCCTACTGATTTTTTGCTCAAAGAGTCAGGAATCAGAGATAATGATGGACCCTGGAAAATATTACAGAAAACAAATCTCAATTTTACTAATGATTTCATAATGCAAATCCTGATTGGAGACCATAAAAAATTTCAACCCAATTTAAACTTGTCATTAATTTTAAGGAAATTCCAAATACATTGGTAAGAGGACGGGACTTAATCAGGAGACCAAGACCATGTATTTATTATAGTTAAGCAATTAGTGGCCATAGGTTACAACTGTTTTTAAAGCATCATTGTGTCTAGTTTCACAAATAAATTTGGAATATAATTTTCCTTCCTCCTACAATCTTTGTCTCTCATGTCAAGATTATACTATTCTCATCAATAAGTGATTGTAAATGTTCTTTCCTTTTATATTCCCAGGAACATTTTGTGTTAAATTGATGTAGAGTATGTCTTGGATGTTTGGAAGCGCATGTCTATAAAACTTTCTGAGTAGGGTATAGGGTCAGTTGTACATTTCCAAAACTACATGAGTTTTATTTAAATTCTGATAAATGTATTTATCATATTACTTAATCCTCTATACTTTGGTTCCCTCTTTCTCACCCCGTTATATTATTCATATTCGCTCCAAGGAGTTATTGTCACTTGGTTTCTTTCTTATTAATCTTAGCAGATTTTTTTTTAACTTAAGAGTTTGTTCAAAGACCAAACAATATTTTGGTTTCTTTGATCATTCAAATAGTTTTATTGTTTTTATTTTCTGATGTATAATATTAGCTCCATTATTTCTTACCTTAGAGTTTACACATGACTATTTTCTAATTTCATCAAACAATTGACTCATTAATTTTCAGACTTTCTGCTTTTCTGCTATAAATTGATTATAACTTTCCCGATATGTACTGCCTCATAGTTTCCCTAAACACTTAAGCATCTCCAAATAATTCTAAACAGTTGATACCTATAGTGTTCTCTATTTAAATACATAAGTGGTTTTAAACTATATTTTTCAAGATTTCCAAATATGTAGAATTTTTCTCCTTTATACTGTTTTTATTTTTTTTATTAGGAAGTTATGGAAAATAGGAAGATTTGGCAGAAAAATGGGTATGTATGTATATCAACAACCAGTTTCTGTTGTTGATATTTCCTTTGTATCCTAATAGAAGAGAATTTTGGTAAATAACTCATATGTGCCATATAACAATAACCATTCTCTTATTACTGAGTGCATTTTGCTGCAATATATGTTTACTAAGGCAAGCAAAATAGTTGTGACATACAAATAGCCTATAATCTCACTAATTGTCAATCTTATTTAGATTCCATTTACTCAGGTAAGATTTCCTACTGTGATTCTATTTTCTATCATTTTAATATCAGATTTCATTTTATATACTTGGATACAATATGATGTGGTTCATATGTATTCATATTTTCAAAATGTTTGTCAATGTGATATCCTTTTCATTTAAATGTAGTAACTACAAGTTATGGATTAAGTCTATTTGTCTAGCAGTTATACAGCTAGCCCTGGTTTGTTTAGTTTATATATTCCCTATCAATTTATTATATTCTTTTGTTTCTGTAGGTTTTTAAATTTTCTATTCCAAGCAGCATATAGCTAGATCTTAAGTGTAACATGAGAATTTATAGTTTTTAATTAACATGTATTGTTTATTTATTGATATACTTAAATTTATTTCTTTATCTTCTGTTTTTTCACTTTTGATTTATTATGTTTTTCTTTTTCTATCTTTTTTATTTTTGCTTTATTTCCCTATTTGGCTTCCATTATATTAGTTGTTAAAAAATATGTGTATTGTTACTGTTACTGATGATTTTAATAAACTCATTTATCTTGACAGAGTCCGAAATTAATCATGTACTCAACCCTCTTCTTGTTCCTGAAACATATAGCAATGCATTTAAAACACAGATCTGTGCAGGGTTCACACCTGTAGATGCAATATCCCAGAAAGGGTTTGTATTTTTCTGATCTAAAACTGTGGCTGAGGCAAATAAATAAATAAGTTGTGTTGTTAGCTCTCTTTGCTGCTGATAGATTATTTCTAGTTTATATGTTAATTTAAGACATTCTGCCTATGTCTGAGAGCCTTAATTTCTGAACCCAAACTCTTATACTATTGAGACTGATTCATTCTCCCTATCATATCTCACATACATACAAAAACATGCACATACACACACACACACACACTACTGTGTCAACTGTTTCATAACTCATATTTCAATTGCATCACCATGACCACTAGAATACCTCCTGTATAAAATTCCCTTGGAACTCATATTTGAATTTTAATTCATTCTTGCAATCTTTTATGTAATGATGTTAAGTATTAGTAGGGAGAATGTTTTCAGGTTTTCTAGCATGTAACTTAGTTAGAACTAAAAGTACTTTTTTCACTTTTTTGTTAAATTTTTTTTAGTTGTAAATGAACACAATATCTTTATTTTTATGTGGTGCTAAGGATCGAATCCAGTGCTTCACATGCATGAGGTGAGCACTCTACCACTGAGCCACAACCCCAGCCCCGCTTTTTTCATTCTTCAATCTCCCCAGTATAGTTTCTGCTACCATGTGCATTGGCAATGTCAATTACAATCCCAGTGCTGTTAAATCTGATTGGGACTTCTCAGCTGCCCTTTACCTTTTCACATGAGCTATCAACAGTATTTAAAGGCCTTGATTTTCTTGTGTTCCTTCTTGAAACACCCCTGTCTTGGCTTTTATGAAAATATATTTCTAATTTTCTTTCTCACGTACTGGCCCGTCACTCTCCATTTCTGTTGTCAGGGTCCTTTCTTTTCTCTACATCCTTACCCAAGTTAGTATCTGTGGGGGACATATACAAGGGCATGCCATAGAATGGTGCTGAGCTACCAGCTCAGGCCTGGCCACGCTGCCCTGGGAGAGCCATCACCCCGCCCTTATTGGCTGACCTCTGCTTCCGTGTTTGTGGACGAGACATGGACAATGGATACTTTCCTATCTAAGTGTCCCTGTGCATCCTGCTTCCGCATTCTTTGCTCAGAAATAAGACACCTACCCCCTCCTCTATATAAGCTTGTATCTCTCCTCAATAAATCAGTTCCTGCTTAAGACAGAACTCTCCGGCTCGGGCGTGGTAATTGCGTGCCGGACGACTTTACCTTTCTCAGCCG